>CAUYSK010012838.1:0-38968 GCA_963575035.1 Avahi laniger
ATTTTTTGAGACATGCTTTGTGTCCTAGAATATGGTCAATCTTAGAGAATGTCCCATGAGCTGATGAGAAGAACGTGTATTCAGTGGTTTTTGGGTAGAATGTCCTGTAAATGTCAGTCAAGCCCATTTGTTCTAGAGTTCTGTTTAAATCCATTATTTCTTTGTTAATTTTCTGTTTGGGGGATCTGTCCTGTGCTGTCAGTGGGGTTTGGAAGTCTGCGACTATTATGGTGTTGCTGTCTATCAATTTGTTTAGATCAAGTAGAATTTGCTTTATGAATCTGGGTGCACCTAAGTTGGGTGCATACATATTTAGAATTGTTATGTCTTCTTGTTGAACTGTATCCTTCACCATTATATAGTGACCCCCTTTGTCTTTCATTATTTTTGTTGATTTAAAAGCCAAGTTATCTGAGATCAAAGGTGCCACACCAGCCTTCTTTTGGCTTCCATTTGCTTGAAATATTGATTTCCACCCCTTTACTTTGAGTCTAAATGCATGCTTGCAGGTTGGATGCATTTCCTGGAGACAGCAGATGCTTGGCTTGTTTTTTTTTTATCCATTTGGCCAGCATCACAAACATTTTTGCTGTGTTTATTTTTATTTTTATTCAATTTCAAATATTTTCTAATTTCTCTTTTGATTTCCTTTTTGACTCATGTGTGTTTAAAGTGTTTTGAGTAATTTCTAAATATTTGAGTATTTTCTTGATAGATTTTTATCATTCATTTCTCATTCAGTTGTGAAGTAATCAGAAAATACATGCTGTATGATTTCAATCCCTTTGAATTTATTGAAGATTGTTTTGTGGAACGGCACATTGTCTTCCTTGGTAAAGATTTCATGTGTCCTCACAAATAATATGTATTCTGCTATTGTTTTGTGTAGTGTTCAAATAATGACAATTAGGCTACAGTTATTAATAGTGTTGTTTAACTCTTTTATATTTCTTGCTATTTATTTTCTATGTTTTCTATGAATTACTGAAAGAATATGGTTAAAATTTTCACATATGATCATGGATTTGCTTATTTCTCACTTAGTTCAAATAATTTTTCCTTCTTCTATTTTTAAGTTAGGTTAATAGGTACATACAGATTTAGGAGTACTATGTATTTCTGATAAATGTATTTTTATCATTATAAAACGTCTTTCTCTAGGTCTGTTAATATCTCTGGTCTTATAGTTCATTTTATCTGATACTAATATAGACACTTCAGCCTTCTTATAATTATTTGTGTAGCATATCCTTTTTTACTTCTATATTTTTAATTTTTATTTAAAGTATGTTTCTTAAAGGCAACATTGAGTTGTGTCTTGCTTTATTATTCACTCCGATGATACCTACCTTTTAATTAGAGTATTTAATCCATTAACATTAATGTAATTATCAGTGGGGTTCTGTTTAAGTCTACCATTTTGTTAATTGCTTCCTGGTTTTCCCATTTTGTTTTGCTCCTCTATTGCTTTTTTCCCTACCTTAGTTTGGACTAATCAATATTTTTTTTTAATTTTTAATTTTACCTTATCTGGTTTTTCTTTTGTTTTGCATTTTTTTTAGCTCTACATATTTGCTTTATTTTTTAATGTTTGCTCTAGGGATCTAAATATACATCTTTATATTTTGACGGTATATCTTGAAATAATACATGACTTTAACACACTGAGTGTAAGTTGTATTTGACTCAGGCTAGTTTTGAGCCTGGGGCCTCATGAAGCGAAACCCTGCAGTTGGTTCCTGAAAATCTTACTTGTTGATGTTTTTATTGTTACAGTTAATATTAACAAATTAATTCTAAAAATGTGAATTGCATTACATATGACTCAAGCACAGAAAATAATAAAAAATAACAAATTAGAAAGAAACATTTTGTTTTAATAAAACACCATGGCCCCAGGGAAAATATTTTTTTTCTAGTGTGGCAGTCAATGTGTTAAATACAAATGTTTGAACCTTACAAAAGTATACTTTTATTTATTTCACTTCATCCTTTTCACAATTGATACTATACTTTTTATTTCTACATATGTTATAAACCTTGAAATACTTTGTCATTATGTTTGGTTTACATAGTTCTTGTAAGTCCAAGTTTCTATCTTGATTTATTTCAGTTCAGGCTGAAGAATGTATTTTTAGCATTTCCTTTAGCCCTTCTTTTAATACAAGACTTCAGGTGATGTATACTCTTCAGCTTCATTTTATCTAAAATATTTTTATTTCACCTTCATTTTTGAAAGATAGTTTCATGGGATATAGAATTCTAGGTTGAATTTTTTTTCTTTCAGCACTTTAAATACATTACAGATAAATCTATATAACCACTGATATCTATATATACATAGATAACTATATCTATGAATATATTTATAGGGCAATTTTAAGGAATTGAATCACAAGAATGTGGGGCTGAAAACTCAGGCAAGAGTTAATGCTGCAGTCCTGAGGCCAAATTCTTTCTTTTCTGGGATATCTCAGGTTTTCTCTTAAAGTCTTCAACTGATTGAATAAGGCTCACCCACATTATTGTGGGTAATCTTTACTTAAAGTCAACTGGTTGTAAATGTTGGTCACATTTTAAAAATATCTTCACAGCAACATTTAGACTAATGTTTGAACAAACAACTGGGCACCATAACCTACCCAACTTGACACATAAAATTTAGCCATCATGTGGGCTCTTCAAGCACTCTATTTTATTCTGAGGGAGCTTTTTAATAATTTTAGACTCTTCATTGATGTCACCTCTCTCGTTACTGTTATTGGTAATTTCTGTCTTCTCTCTTTCATTCCTGATCAATCTGACTAAAAGTGTCTCAAAGAACCAGCTTTTATTTTTCATTGATTTTTCCATTATTTCTTGTTTTATATTTTGTTATTTTCTACTCTGATATTTATTTCTTTTTTCTGTTTAATTTGAGTTTAACGTTTTTTTCTTGTTTCTAATTTTTAAGTAGAATTTGAGGTCATTCACATGAGATCATATAGTTCAGAAAGGGCCAGACAGTATATATTTTAGGGTTTGTGGGCCATATAGTCTCTTTTGCAACTTCTCAACTCTGCCATGGCAGTGAAAACACAGCCACAGAGAATACATAAATGAATACATACATGAATTAAAACAAGTGGAAATCTGGATGAGGCCCATTGGCTGCATTTTACCGACCACTAGTCAACAGGTTAGATTGAGGGGATGATCATTAGGATTCCTCTTAGAGTTGAAGGTGAGGATAGCTACACCTTTAACTAAATTGATTTAATCTGTGATGAGGCCAATTCCCAAACTCTTGCACCCTTTCCACTATTTTGATTTTGTCAGTATTTGATTTGTGAGAGGTTTAGGCTATAGTTTCTAATATTTCTGGTTTCCTTTTGGATTCAAATCTACACATCCCAGAATCCAAGCACTGTAGGAATTTAATTAGACAGAATTCTGTCTTCTAGCAGGTCTTCCACTAACATCACTTGAGCAAATATTCAGGATGTGTTAGCGAAATGAATTATTGAACCAACAATTTTCTTTTCACATCTGGGACTTGTCTAGTTTGCAATATATCCTTACAGTCCACACTGTTGTTTAAGATCTTGCCCATTTCTCCTTGTCTTGGCAAAACTTTTTTATTTGTGGAAGGCCCGATTCTTCATTCTCCTTTCCCTGTATCAGCCACCTGTCTTCATATATGGAAACTGCCGTGGCTCTCTGCTAATCCATGAAAGGGTCATTGCTCTCTGAAATTCCATACATTTAGTCTTCCTGTGATGCCCTTTGCTAGTTCCAGGACATTAAAGATCTTGCCCATTCTTCTTTTACCCTAACAAGAAACAGAAAAGCCATTTTCCCAGAAAACCATTCCAAACTTTCTCTTTCATCACTTCACCAAAACTGTTCTCATCAAGGTCACCAATGGCCTCCATGAGGCTAAATTCTCAATCTTCATATGAATTGACCTAGCAGCAGCATTTAACGAGGTTGATTACTATGTTCTGTTTGATAAACATTTTTTACTTGATTTCCAGGACATGGCAGTCTCATGACTTTTTCCCAACTTCATTGGTTACTCCTTCTCACTGTCCTTACTTGTCCTTACTAGTTTCTCCTTTTCTCCCTAAACTGTTAACATGGGTTCATTACTTGTTCCTTAGCTCTATTTATACCCACTCCCTTAGTTATATCTAGTTGCATGGCTTTAAATACTATCCATGTTCTGAACACAACAAAATTTATGTCTTCACCACACTACTCTCCCAAACTCTGGATTTATATATCCAGCTGCTTCCTTGACATCTGTACTTGCCTACCTTTTATACATCTCAACCCAGCTTATCCAATGGAATTCTTTTTGTTGCTTTGGGTTTTTTTGTTTGTTTGTTTGTTTTGTTTTTTGGGGTCAGGGTCTTGCTCTATTGCCCAGTCTAAAGTGCAGTGGCATCATCGAAGCTCACTGCAGCCTCAAACTCCTGGCCTCAAGTGATCCTCCTGCTTCAACCTCCCAAAGTGCTAGGATTATAGGTGTGAATCACCACGCCTGGCCCCAGTGGGATTCTTTATCATCTACCTGATACTAGCTCCACCCATAGAGTTCCCCATCATAGTTCATAGAAAATCCAAACCATGAAGTTCATCATTGGTTTCTTTCTTTTTTTCACAGCCCATATCTAATTCATCAGCAAATTCTGTGGCTCTAACTTCAAAATATACCCAGAATTGAACTATTTCTCACAACCTACACTGCTACCACCCTGGTCCAAACAACCACTGTCTTTTCCTGGATTACTATAATAGCCTCCCAACTAATTCTTTGTCCTTCCACCTTTACCCACTCACCCCCATCACATATACAGCCTATTTTTAATGCAGGTTCTGGAGTAATATTTTTATAATATAAATTACATTGTGTAACTCTTCTGCTAAAAACAGTCCAATAGATTCACATTTAGCTCAGAGGAAAACACAAAGTCTTTACAATTACCCACAAAGGCCTTTATCGACAAGGACTTTCATGTTCTGTCTATCCTACCCACTGTTTTTATCTGACCTCTTCTCCTAGTATTACCCTCCTTTAATCTCTCTATTCCATCCACACTGGCTTCCTTGGTATTCCTCAAATATGCCAAGTATACTCTCACTTTAGGGTCTTTGCTCTGGCTCTTCACTTTGACTAGAATGTTTCCCTAGATACTTGCTTGACTAAGTTTTTCATTTCCTTAAAATCTTTGCTAAAAAATCAGTTTCTCAATCAACTTCTCAATTTAGTTTAAATAACTAAACTATTTAACATTGCAAACTGATTCCTCCTATTGTATTTTTTTTGTTTTGTTTTGAGACAGAGTCTCACTCTGTTGCCCAGGCTAGAGTGCCGTGGCGTTAGCCTAGCTCCCAGCAACCTCAAACTCCTGGGCTCAAGCGATCCTCCTGCCTCAGCCTCCCAAGTAGCTGGGACTACAGACATGTGTCACCATGCCCGGCTAATTTTTTCTAAATATTTTGAGTGTCCAGCTAATTTCTTTCTATTTTTTTGGTAGAGACGGTGTTTCGCTCTTGCTCAGGCTGGTCTCGAACTCCTGAGCTCGAACGATCCGCCCGCCTCGGCCTCCCAAAGTGCTAGGATTACAGGTGTGAATCCCCGTGCCCAGCCCTCCTATTGGCATTTTTGACTTAAAAAATCAATTTTGATATGCTACAACATGGAAGCACATTGAAAATATTATGTTTCATGTAATATGCCAGTCACAAAAAGACAATTACAGCATGAGTCCACTTATACAAGGTATCTAAAGCAATCAAACTCAGAAACAGAGAATAGAATGAAAACTGCCAGGGGCTGGAGGGAGGGGAAAAAAGGGAGTTGTTATGGAGTTTCAGTTTTGCAAGGTGAAAAAATTCTAGAGATTAGTTGCAAGCAATGTACATATAGTTAACACTACAGTACTGTACATTTAAAATTTGTTACGATAGTAAATTTTATGTTGTGTTTTTTTTAAAAAGGAGGAAAGTCAACTAAAAAACCTAATAAAGAGAAAAAAATCAACTCTGACTCCCGTTTTCAGCTCTTACATGTAAAAAGCTTGGAAGTCATCATTTCCATACTTATCAAAAAAAAGAAAGCTAAACAAACTGAAAACCAATGACTTTTTTTGAACTTATCAGAGACCTGGAGACACAGGAGAATCCAAAGAGTCACAGCCAAGTTCTTCTAACCTGGAGCAGAAGCCACTAGAACCATAAATTTGCAGGAACACATAAATCCTAATTTTGACATTGCAAAAGCATGAGAGTCTTACGAGTGCCCTACACTTTCATGGATTTTACCTCTGGGTATCCCATTAGCTTATCACAGTGAAGATCAAAAAAAAACCAATCTTGACTCTGGCAGGAGGGAAAAAGTAATCATTGCCAAGACCTACTCTCCAGGGAAACAGACTTTACCAGAACTTTATCCCACCTGATGGAAGAGCATTTGCCCTCCTTCATCCCCTCCAGCCTTCCTGTCTTACCTAAGAGGGAGAAAGCTACAACACTTACAAAGGTCACAGCCCAGAAGTACAAGCCCACTAAAAAATTTATATTTAATCATAAGATTATAGAATTTTTAGTTTTTTTGAGGAGCATCCATTCAGTTTTCCATAATGCTTGTGCTGATTTACATTCCCACCAACTGTTCAAGGGTTCCCTTTTATCCACATTCTCACCAACACTTACCTTTCATCTTTTTGATACTAGTCATTCTGACAGTTGTGAGGTGATATCTCATTGTGGTTTTAATTTGCGTTTCCCTAATGATTAGTGATGTTGAACATTTTTTCATGTATCTGTTGGCCATTGGTATGTCTTCTTTTGAAAAAATTTCTTTTCAGGTCTTTTCCTCATTTTTTAATAGGGTTGTTTGGATTTTTTTTTTTTTGCTATTGAGATGTTTGAGTTCCTTATATATTTTGGATATTAACTCCTTACCAAATGATCCAGCAATCCCACTTTTGGGCATATACCCTAAGTACTTGAGATCAACATGTCAAAAAGATATCTGTACTCCTATGTTTATTGCAGCATCATTCACCATAGCCAAGATATGGAATCAACCCAAGTGTCCATCAGTGGATGAATGGATAAAGAAAATGTGGTGATATATACAATGAAATACTATTCAGAATTAAAAAAATAAGGATATTCTGTCATCTGTGACAACATGGATGAACCTAGAGAACATTATGCTGAGTGAAATAAGACCAGCACAGAAAGACAAAAACTGTGTGTTCTTACTCATAATTGAACTCATAGAAGTGTAGAATAGAATGGTGGTTAACAGAGGCTGGGGACTGGGGGAAGGTATTGGTCAAAGCTTAGAAAGTTGCAGTTCAACAAAAGGAATAAATGATTAGTTAAGGTGATGGATATGTTACTTAGCTTGATTCAATCATTCCATTGTATATGTATATCATAACATCACTGTGTGCCCCATAATTATATATGATTATAATTTTCCAAAAAAAATTAAAATAAAAAATAAAATATTTACTAATAACTTAGGAAAAAAAAGAATTTAGAATAATTCTGTTCTCCCATACCTTATCATCACACCCACAGTGCTACCATATAATAAACATGGATTATAACTGAAAGGGCTGTAAGATGTAGATTCTTCCTAAGGAGGAGTTCTTAGAAAAGCCCAAAGAAAACAGGAGAGACAATAACAAGAACATCAGAGGAATGTGAAGCTTCTGACACCTACAGATATTGCAAATATTAAATGAAGCCAAACTCTTAACCAGATTAACATAAAAAAGTCATGCTAAAGCCTTATTTATTTTATTTCCTATTATTTGAGGCATCATGTCAAGCTTTCAATAACAAAAAAAAAAACTTTACAAAGCATGCTAAAGAGCAAAAATGCACAGTATGAAGAGACAGAGCAAGCACCAGAACAAAGATTGGATATGATACACATTTTGGAATTATCAAGGAATTGGAAATAACTATGATTAATATATTAAGGGCCCTAATGGAGAAAAAGACAACATGCAAGTACAGATTGGTAATAAGCAGAGAAATGGATTCTTTAATAAAGAGTCAAAAGGAAATACAGAGAAAGGTAAACTCAAACAAAGAAATCAAAAGCACTGTAACAGAAATGCGGGACACTTTTGATAGGCTCATCAGCAAGCTGGGCATGGCCAAGGGAAGAATCAATGAGCTTAAAGATATGTCAATATAAACTTCCCAAACTGAAATGGAAAGAGAAAAAAGAATGAAAAAAAAAGAATATCCAAAACCTGTGGAACAATTTCAAAAGGTGTAGCACACACGTAATTGAAATATCAGAAGGAGAAGAAAGAGAACAAAATATAAAAAATATTTGAAGTAATAATGAACAAGAATTTTCTAAATTAAAGACAGACAACAAACCACAGATCCAGGAATTTCAGAGAACAACCAGTAAAGACAAAGAGCAAAAAACTACATTTTAGGCATATCCTATTCAAACTTCAGAAAACCAAAGACAGACCCAAATTCTTGAAAGATATGAGAGAACAAAAAAGACCTTACCTGTAGAGGAACAAAGATAAAAATTACAGTGGACTTCTCATCATAAGCCATGCATGCAAAAAGAGAGTGCAATGAAATATTTAGGGTATTGAAAGGAAAAAAAACCCACCAACCCAAAATTCTTTATTTAGCAAAATTACCCTTCAAAAGTGAAAGAGAAATGAAGCTTTGTTCAGACAAACAAAAACTTAGGGAATTCATTTCCATAGATTTACCCTGCAAGAAATGTTAAAATATTTTCTTTAGGAAAAAGGAAATTCTATAGGTCAGAAACTTTGATGTACATAAAGACAGGAAGAGTGTCAGAGAAAGAATAAATGAAGATAAACTCTTTTGTTTTGCTTATTCTTATTGATATAAAAGGCAACAATTTGTTTAAAGTAATAATAATAAAATGTACTGAGGAATTATAGCATATGAAGATGTGAAATGAATGGCTACAATAATACAGCAGATGGGACTCAAGAACAGGAAATATTCTGTTATGAGATACTTATGCTACAGTGAAGTGGTATAGTGTTATTTGAGAGCAAATTTAGATTAGTATTGTAAACTGTAGGGAAACCATTGAAAATACATAAAAATAAATAAAATTGATCTACAAGAGGAGATGAAATGACATCACATGAGAAACTCAATTAAAACCAGAGAAGGCTGAAAAACACAGGGAAAATAAAGAACAAGTGCAATGAATAGAAAACAATAACAAACATGGTAGATAGTAAACTAACAGTAAATCACTGTAAATGTGCCTAGCTTAAAGACACCAATTAAAATACATAGATGATCAAAATGAATAAAAAACAGAACCTGGGCCAGGTGCGGTGGCTCAGGCCTGTAATCCTAGCACTCTGGAAGGCCGAGGCGGGTGGATTGCTTGAGTTCAGGAGTTCCAGACCAGCCTAAGCAAGAGCGAGACTCCGTCTCTAGAAAGAAATTAGCTGGACAACTAAAAATACATACAAAAAATTAGCTCGGCATGGTGGTGCATGCCTGTAGTCCCAACTACCTGGGAGGCTGAGGCAGAAGGATTGCTTGAGCCCAGGAGTTTGAGGTTGCTGTGAGCTATGATCTGGCCACTGCACTCCAGCCTGGGCAACATAGTGAGACCCTATCTTTAAAAAAAAATTAGCTGAGTATGGTAGCTACTCAGGAGGCTGAGATAGGAGGATCACTTGAGCACAGCACTTTGAGGTTACAGTGAGCTATGATCATGCCACTGCACTCTAGCTTAGGTGACAGAGTGAGACCTTGTCTTTTAAAAATAAAAACATACCAAAATGTGTTTTCAGACACAATGAAATTAAACTAGTAGTAAATAATAGAAAGATAGTTGGAAAATCCCCAAATATTTGGAGATTAAACAACACTCTTCTAAGTAACACATGGATCAAGGAAGTCTCAAGAGAAATTTTCAAATATTTTGAACTTAATTAAAATGAAAATAAAATTTATCAAAATTTTGGTATGCTGTGAAAGCAGTGTTTTGGAGAATTTATATCACTGAAAGCATATATTATAAAAGAAGAAAGATCTAATATCAGTAATCCAAGCTTCCCCTTTAGGAATCTGAAAAAGAAGAACAACTTAAGCCTAAAGCAAGTACAATAAAATAAATAATAAAAATTTGAGTAGAAATTTAGAAAAAAATAGAAAGAGAAAAACAGTAGAAAAAATCAAAAAGTAGTTCTTTGAAAAGATGAAGAAAAGGATAGACCTCTAGCTAGGCTAAGCATGAGAAAAAGAGAAAATACACAAATTACCAATATTTGAAATGTAAGAGAGGTCATCACTACTGGTCCCATGGATATTTAAGGATAACAAAGGAATACTGTGAACAGCTCTGTGCCCACAAATTTTGTAACTTAGACAAAATGAGCCAATTCTATAAAAAACACAAACTAAAAAAGCTCACACAAAGAGAAATAGATTATCTGAATAGGCCTATGTCTATTGAAGGAATTAAGTCAATAATTAATACCCTTCTCCTCCCTTCACAAAGCACAGATTTTCCCTGGTAGAGTCTACCAAACATTTAAAGGAGAAATAAGCCAACGCTTCACAATCTCTTTCAGAAAATAAAAGCAGAGGGAATGCTTCCTAAGGCATTCTATGCATCTGGCATTGCCCTAATACCAAATGAGACAAAGATATTATAAGAAAAGAAACTACAGACCAATATCTATAACATACATAGACCAATATCTATAACATACATAGATGCATGTATGTAATATTAGCAAATTAAATCCAACAATATATAAAAAGAATTATATACCATTGCCAATTGGAATTTATTACAGGCATACAAGCCTGGTTCAACAGTCGAACATCAATCATGTACACCACATATCAACAAGCTAAAGAAGTAAAATTATATCATCATATCAACTGACACTGAAAAAGCATTTGACAACCTCCAACACCTATTCAAGAAAAAACTCTCAGCAAAGTAGAAATAGAGAGAAACTTCCTCAACTCCATAAAGAACATCTACTAAAAATCTACAGCTAACATATGTTATGGTGAGAAACTGGACCCCTTTGCCCTAATATCAGAAACAAGATAAGGATATCCTGTCTCACCACCCATATTCAACATCATACTACTGGAGGTCCTAGTTGGTACAATTAAAACAGGAAAAGGAAGTAAGAGGCATATAGATTAGGGGGAAAGAAATAAAGCACTCTTTGTTCACTAATGATATTATTATCTATGTGAAAAACTCCACAGAATTGACAAAATCCTGGAAATGATAAATTGGTATATCAAGGTCACAAAATTCAAGGTTAATATATAAAAAATTAATTGCTTTCCTATATACTTGCAATGAACAATTGCAATTTGAATTTTTAAGTATAAAAGGGCAACAGAAGGTATCTTTGTGCTGTTGAAACTATCTTGTATCTTGACTGTATCAAGGTCAGTATCCAGGTTGTGATATTGTAAGATATCACAAGGTGTTACCATTGGAGGAAATAGTGCAACACAGGATGTCTCTCTGTTATTTTCTCTTGACATTTTGAATCTATCTTAATCCTATTCTATGTCTTTTTTCTTCTCATAAAACTTACTACATTCTAAGATCCTATATAATTTATTTATTTATTATATTATTGTTTATTTTCTACCTCTACTAGACTGTAATCTTCATGAGAGCACTAATCTTTTCTATTTTATTCCTGATGTATTCCAAGTGCCTATAACCGTGTCAGATCATATTAGGAGTTCAAAAATATTTATTGAATAAAGTGAAGTAAAGATTATAAATAGTATCACTGCATTTCTCGATGGTCTCAAGTCTGAAATGAGCTCGAGTCTGAAATGTGTGGTGTCTCTCACATTCCTTTTGTTGGCAATCAGCACTTCTAATATTAAGACAGCTCAGAGTGTGTCTACCTATAGGTGCTGTTCCTAGATTCCCTCCTCTCTTGAGTATCTCCCTGGGAATGCCTAAGAGTAGTCTTGCATATGGTTGGCACCACAATCTCAACTTTTGCCCTTACTCAGCATCGGCTGTCAAACACTTTGCCTCGCACAAAAGTTGCTTGCTACCTATTTGAAAATAAAGCATGGGCATATTTTCTTGACTCTCGAGTTTTTAATTGGCCCTCAAATTGATACATACTCCTTCTCCCCCCAAATGCATAAATTTTCCTCCTTCAGATTTCCTAGGAAGCTGTACGCCTGTTCAACCCATCTTCTAGCATCGACATCCTCAAATTATAGGGCTATATAGATGGCGGTTAAGGAACAAGAGCATTTTCCCATTCTGCTTCTTCCAATCTCCCAATATACAAACTCTGCCAAAACTGTACTCCTATTCAATATCCTAATTGTACAAAAAAGTGTTCTATACTCACTGTTTCTGATTCCTCTCCTCCCATTCTCTCTTGAACCAACTCCAATCAGATTTTTTTCCCCAGGATTCCACTGAAAACACTCTTGCCAGTGTTAGTAATGACCTCCATGATACTATCCAATGATCGATTTCAGTCTTCATCATACATGATCTATTATCATTTGACATAATTGCTCACTCCATCCTCCTGGAAATACTTTTTTTTACTTGACTTCAAGGACACCACACATTCTTGGTTCTACCTAAGTCTCTCTTGTGTTTTTCCTGCACAAAGCTCTCTAATGAAATCTAATGACATCCAGGTTCTTCACCTACCTCATGGTCTTTTTTAGTCTTCTTTTTTGTTTCTCCTACTCATTTGAACCTCTACAGATTAGAGAGCCCCAGGGCTGAATTCTTAGACCACTTCTGTTCTCTATCTACTTCACCCCCTATATAATTTTACCTTGTCTCATAGCTATACCATGTATACAGCTCTTCAACTGTCTGCTTGACATCTCTCAGATGTGTAACAGACATTTAAATTTAACATGTTAGAAACCAACTTACTGATCTATCCCTAACAAACAAACAAAAAACCAGGAAAACAGATACCGTGTTGCATCTTTGGCTTTTTCCATTGCAGTTCACGACAATTTAATCCTTTTAGTTGCACAGAACAAAAACCTTGGAATCATCCTTGACTTTTCTCTTTTTTTTACACTTTGAATATAATTAATCTGGAAATCCTGTTGGGCCTACCTATATTAAATATTTCAAACTTCTCCCTCCCTCTATTGCTACTACCCTGGTCCAAGCCACCATCATCTTTCAATGTGTTCATTGTAATTGCCTTTACCTGCTTTTAATCTTGCTCTCCTACAGTTTATTCTCAAAAATCCAGAGTAATTCTTTTAATATATCAGTCTCTCATGTGTTTCTTCTGCATAAAGCCCTCTAATGACATATATCTCACTTAGAATAAAAGCCAAGTCCTTCGAATGGTCTAGAAAGCCTTACCTTTCTGACTTCCTCTTCTACTATTCATCACCTTAATCAATTACAGCTCCTCTGAGCTCCTTGGTCCTTGGAAGAGCTAGGCATGGTCCCACCTCAGGGTCTTTGTACTTGCTGTTTCCTCTCCATGTGATGCTTGTTGCTCAAATAGGCTTTTATCAAGGATGGTACTGCTGAAGTCTGGTCAGCAGAGGTCTCCTCCACCTACCTGTCAAATATGTCTAGGAAGGTGTGTAACAAAGTAAAATCAGATTTAGTTTCAGGGAGTCAGGATGTTTTATCTCAGGAAGATTGTGTCCTGGCAGTATCAAAAGAAAGTGACCCCTGGGTTCTTTCTTCAGCTATATATAGGGAAATGTTGTTAGGGAGAAGTTGCCATAGACTTGCAGACTGCATTACACTGTCTGGGAAATCAGTGTTTTGGTATAGGGCCTGAGGCCTGACTGCATTCTTAGCCTTTAGTTCTCCATATGAAAAATACCTTATCCCTATAATAGTTAGGATTAGGATCTTCTGCAAGTAACTAGAAAATTCAAAATTGCAGTTGCTTAACTGCTTTAGATATGTATTTGTCTCTCATGTAAAACTCTGGAGGTCCACAGTTCAGGGGTAATATGGCAGCTCTGATCAATGAAATCCTTGAGACCTTAAGCTCCTGCAGCTCATTCTCCATCATGCTGAGTGTGGCCCTCATCCTCAGGTCTAAAACATCAACTGCATTTCAGGCAGCAGGATAGAGAGAAAGGTGAATAAAAAGGCACAAAATGTAAACTCCAGCACTTTTATAAGGAAAGTTCTTGGAAGTTGTCATATAACATTTCTACTTTTATCTCATTGTCTAGAACCTATAATCATAGGCTACATGTAAGAATGTTCAGAAATCTATTCTTTATTCTGGGCAGCCACATTCCCAGCTAAAAAATACTATTACTTGGGTGATTGAATCTAAGGGCCAGTGCTATGGTTTGAATGTTTGTGCCCCCTCCGAAATTCATGTTGAAACTTAATACCCAGTGCAACAGTATTAACAGGTGGAACCTTGAGGAGATGATTAGGCCATGAGGTAACCCTCATGGATGACATTAGTGCCATCAAAAAGGGCTGGACAGAACTGTATAGATCCTCTGACCTTCCATTTCTTCTACCCTGAGAGGAAACAGTGTCCTTCCTCTCCAAAGGATGTAGCCACAAGGCACCATTTTGGAAGCAGAGAGAAATTCTCATCAGACACCAAATCTGCTGGTGCTTTTATCTTGGACTTTGCAGCCTCCAGAACTGTGAGAAATAAATTTGTATTATTTATAAATTACCCAGTCTGTGGTATTTTGTAATAGCAGCATGAACAAATTAAGACAGCCAGTAACAGGCTTAAGAAGAATGGAATAGTCTCTGCCACAGCCCTTCTCTATTAAGCTACTTTTCAGTCATATATATGTGTAAGT
This sequence comes from Avahi laniger, assembly GCA_963575035.1. NCBI lineage: Eukaryota > Metazoa > Chordata > Mammalia > Primates > Indriidae > Avahi > Avahi laniger. Next base: position 14,842 of record CAUYSK010012838.1, read on the forward strand.
CAGTTAGCATCTGTGTGTGTGTGTGTGTGTGTGTGTGTGTGTGTGTGTGTAGTACCCTTCAGGGAGAGACAGTATGGGATGAAACAGTAGCTAAAAGCATGGAGTTGATTCTACTCAAGGTTGCTGTAGACTTAAAACTGTTCTAAAAATGAAGTCTAGCCAGATGTGGTGTTTCATGTCTGTAATCCCAGAGACTCAGGAGGCTGAGGAGGGAGGATCATTGAGACCAAGAGTTTGAGACCAGCTTCTGATCCCACTTCTAAACAAAATTTAAAAAAATTACCCATGTATGGTGGTACATGCCTATAGTCCCAGCTACTCAGGAAGCTGAGGCAGGAGGATCCCTTGAGCCCAGGGTTCAAGGCTGCAGTGAGCTATGATCATGCAACTGCACTGCAGCCTGGGTGACAAAGTGATACCTCATCTCAAGCAAGCAATCAATAAAGTCTATTTTTTAAATTTTTTTAAGTGTAGACCTCGGATTTAAACTCCAATTCTTCTATTTACAAGCTCTGTGGTCTTGGGCAAGTTATTTCATCCCCTCAAATCTCAGTTGCCCATCTGTGAAGCAGAAATAATAACACCAATTCCTGGGGTTACTGTACTTCTGATCTCAGTTATGTATATAAATTGCTTAAGCACAGTATTTGACACATAGTAAGTTCAATAATTAGAAGCTTCTATTATTATTTTATTATTTATTTATATATGCATGATTTTCACATAAAAACTTTCCCATGTGTCCATATAGAAGCTGTTCAAACAAGAGATTCAACATTGTCATACCATTGTGTATAATTTTTCAAAGAGAGTGTGGCTTTCTGGAAGGGCTCTGAAGTTAGGAGAGCCAAGTTTTAACTCAGATGGCCTTGGGCAATTCACTTACTGGTTTTTTCTCTTTATTATTTTCCCTTTCTTTCTCTCCATCTCTCTTTTTTCCTTTCTTCTTTTCTTCTTTCTTTCTTCTTTTTCCATTTATTTCTACTTTGTATTGTGGTGTCAAGGATCAAGTGCTCCCCTCTTTAGCATCCCTGGCTCCTACTCACTGGATGACAGTAGCTCCACTGACTACCCAGTTGTGAAACTGAAATTGTCTCCAGACATGGCCAAATATCCCCTTGGGGGCAAAATTGCCTTCTGTTGTATCCACTACTTTAGTCTATAAGATACTGAAAAATTAAATAGTAGAGCTATCAATTATAAATGTAAACCTTTTAACATAAATTTTATTAAATATGATATAAACTTCAGACATTTTTCTTTTCCAGTTGTGTAGTGTATAAAGTATTATATAAGTTTGCAGTGATCACAGAAGTGTAGGGAAATGGCAAATGAAATGCAGAAAGATGGAATTTTAAATAAAAAGACAACATTCTATAGCGCTGCAATTGTTGTACAATGTATAATCAATCCTACAGTTGTGATAAATACCATGATATGAAAAAGAATAATGAAACTGAGTGTCACCTATGTATCTCACCCCCTAGACCTTCTAAATGACCATAACAGCCCTTCAACATTCCAGCTTCTGAAAATTCTCTTTGAACAAGGGAGTAAAATTTTGGAAGAAAAATAAGGCCGAATTTTTGTCATTATTCTTAGAGAACGCTAAGAATCTCTTTATATCAATTTCCATAAAATAAACTCATGTCATACATTTCTCATACTTGAGCCTAGAGCTCCACTTAGTGGCTAGTATGGTTAATAAGCAAAGCAGATGTAAATGGTTTTCAGTGGTTTAAGTGTTCCTAGTAGGACAATAAATGTTGTTTCTATGTTCTGATTTAGGTACAACACTTAATTAAAATAATCAAGCGCAGTAGAACTATAATACAAATATCAGATAGTTGTAATTTCATTGAATCTCAGGGATATGGCATTGAAGGCCTAAAGCCAATTATCCAGGTTAGGAAACCCCTTTTCTTTCTCATCCTGCCCTATTCTACTCCAACAACAGTAATTAGACCAAAAAGGAGGAGTCAAAGTAAGAGGGACAGCTGATAATAGGATAAAGAAGCTTTGGAGTAAGGAGAGTGATGACATCCAGACATGCCATGCAGAGCATTAAAAAAGGCTTTTAGGTTTTTTTTTTTGATTTTTGGGTTTATTTTTTTTAAGGTAGAGGCCTTTATTATCATTTTATTGTTAAAGTAATATCTGAACATTACAAATAATTCAGAATTTAATTTTATTTTTATAGATTTAGAGGGTAAAAGTTCAATTTTGTTACATGAATATATGGTGCAGTGATGAAGTCTGGGCTGTTAATGTAACCATCACCTGAATAGTGTACATTGTGCCCAATAGTTAGTTTTTAATCCTTCATCCCCTTCTATCCTCCCACCTTTCGGAGTCTGCAATGTCTATTATTTCACTCTATATGGCTATGCAAACCCATTGTGTACCTCCCACTTATAAGTGAGAACATGTGGTATTTGATTTTTCCATTGCTGAGTGGCTTCACTTAGGATAATGGTCTCCAGTTTCATGCAAGTTGCTGCAAAGGACATTATTTCGTTCTTTTTATGGCAGGGTATTATTCTATGGTATACGCATACACACACACACACACACACACATATATATATATATATATATATATATATACACACACACCATATTTTTTTATCCAGTCACTGGTTGATGGACACTTAGGTTGATTCTGTATCTTTGCTATTGTGAATAGTGCTGTGAGTAGCATATGAGTTAGGTATCTTTTTGGCAGAATGATTTCTTTTCCTTTGGTTAGATATCAAGTAGTGGGATTGGTGACTTGAATGGTGGATCTATTTTTAGTTCTTTGAGGAATTTCCATACTGTTTTCCATAGAGGTTGTACTAATTTACATTCCCACCAAGAGTGTGTAAACATTCTCTTTGCTCTGCATCCTCACCAACATCTATTGCTTTTTGACTTTTTAATGATGGCCATTCTAACTGGAGTAAAATGCTATCTCATTCTGGTTTTAATTTGTGTTTCTCTGATGATTAGTGCTGTTGGGCATTTTTTCGTATGTTCGTTGGCCATTTGTATGTCTTCTTTTGAAAAATGTCTTATCGTGTCCTTTGATCACTTTTTAATAGGGTTATTTGTTTCTTTCGTGTTGAGCTGTTTGAGTTCCTTATAAATTCTAGATATTAGTCCTTTGTTGGATGCACAGTTGGCAAATATTTTCTCCCATTCAGCAGGTTGTCTGTTTACTCTTTTGATTATTTCTTTTGCAGTGCAGAAGTTTTTCAGTTTAATTAAGTTTCATTTGTTTATTTTTATTTTTGTTGCATTTGGTTTTTGGGTCTTAGACATAAATTCTTTGCCTACGCCAATGTCAAGATGAGTTTTTCCTGGGGGTTCTTCTAAAATTTTTATTGTTTCAGGTCTTACATTTAAGTGTTTGATCCATCTTGAGTAAATGTTTGTATATGGCGAGAGATAAGGATTCAGATTCTGCAGATGAGTATCCAATTTCTTTTCCAGCAGTATTTGTTGAATAAGGTATCCTTTCCCCAGTGTATGTTTTTGTCTGCTTTGTCAAAGATCAGTTGGTTGTAAGTATGTGGCTTTATTTCTAGGTTCTCTATTGGTTCCATTGACCTATGTGTCTATTTTTATACCAGTATCATGGTATTTAGGTTACTATAGTTTATAGTATAATTTGAAGTCAGGCAAAGTAATGCCTCTAGCTGTGTTCTTTTTGCTTAATATTGCTTTGGCTATTTGGGCTCTTATTTGGTTCCATATGATTTTAGGATTGCTTTTTCTAATTCTGTGAAAAACGATGTTTATATTTTGATAGGAATTGTGTTTAATCTGTAGATTGTTTTGGGCAATATGATCATTTTAACAATATTGATTCTTCAGATTCATGAATATGGGATGTTTTTCCATTTGCTTGTGTTATCTATGATTTTTTTTCATCAGAGTTTTCTAGTTTTCCTTGTAGAAATCTTTCATCCCCTTGGTTAAATATATTCCTAGGTATTTTGTATTTTTTAGCAATTGTAAATGAGATTAAGTTCTTGATTTAGTTCTCAGCTTGGTCGTTACTGGCATATAGAAATGATTTGTGTATGTTGATTTTGTAACCTGAGACTTTACTGAATTCATTTATCAAATCTAGGAGTTATTTGGTGGAGTAGTTAGGGTTTTCCACATATAAGATCACCTTATCATCAAACATTAATAGTTTGACTTCCTCTTTTCCAGTTTGGATGCCCTTTATTTCTTTCTCTTGCCTGATTGCTCTGGCTAGGACTTCCAGTACTATGTTGAATAGAAGTGGTGAGAGCAGGCATCATTCTTTTTCCAGTTCTTAGGGTGAATGCATTCAACTTTTCCCCATTCAGTATGATGTTGGCTGTGGGTTTTTTATATATGCCTCTTATTACTATACTTTGAGGTATGTTCCTTCTATGCCTAGTTTTTGAAGGTTTTGTTATGAAGAGATATTGAATTTTATTGAATGCTTTTTTTGTATCTACTGAGATGATTATATGGGTTTTTAAAAATTCCGTATATGTGGTAGATCACATTTATTGATTTGCATATGTTAAGCCATACTTGCATCCCTAGAATAAAACCCACTTGATCATGGTGTATTATCTTTTTGATGTGTCGCTGGTACTTTGTTGAGGATTTTTGCATGTATGTTCATCAGGGATATTGGTCTGTAGTTTTCTCTTATTGTTGCTTCCTTTCCTGGATTTGATATCAGGAGAAATAAAGATTTTCCTATACAAGCAAACACTGAGGGAATTTGTCACTACTAGACCTGCCTTATGGGAAATGCTCAAAAGTGCACTATACATGGAACAGATCAATAGATACCTACCAGTGTAAAAACACCTGAAAGTTACAGCTCATAACTCTTATATTAGTAAATCAGTTGCACAAGAGGGGGGAAAAAAAGAAGGTATCATTCAACCTGATGAATTCAACAGTATCCCACATATCAATACTAACATTGAATGTGAACGCTCTCAATGGCTTAAAATTTGGTTATGATGATGGCTGCAGAATTTGTAAATATATTTAAAAGCCACTGATTTGCTTTTAAAGGGGTGAACTTTATGGTGTGAAAATTATATATCAATAAAGCTGTGTTTAAAAAGTAAATGAATTTATCATGTGAGCAGCAAATTATATGAGTCCGGAGCTCAGAAGAGTGGTTCAAGGAGGAGATAATTATTTGAGTGCTGTCAATGTACAGATGACATTAAAATACATGAGAATGCATGTTATCACCTAAGGAGAATTTGTAGGTAGAAAAGATATAAGGTATTAGAACTGAGCCCTGAGGCACTCCAACATTCGGAGATCAGAGAGATGAGAAGAAACCAAGAGAAGAGACAGGAAGAAATGAGACCAATTAGTAGAGTTGTGTACTTTGGGAGCATTATCATATGATGGGAGCATGTGAAAATTCACTACCAGCAGTTTTTATTTTCTCAGTGAAGTAGTAAAGCAGGTCATTATGTGAGAATGAAAATGAGGGAGGAGATTTTGAGATGTTAAGGGCAAAGGAGAAAATAGGATGTTTTCATCTAGGAGAGTGGGGACAGTGAGGGAAAGGCAGAGGAGGTTACAGGGTAGGCATTGCCAGCCCACTTGTGGCTTTCAGTCATGAATTTAAAATGAGACCGTTTATCACAGCTGTGTATCTTCTATAACCAGAATCAGGTGTGCTGGTGTGGGTGTCAGAGAGATGAAGAGTGTGATTCAAGGAAATCTGCTTTTTTCAGGCTAAAGAAAGGCAATGGAGTTAAGGTGTATGCAAAGTGTTCATCACATTGATGCATCACAGAATCTTAGACGACAAAGTAAGGGATAGAGGTTATTTGAGTGAGGATGAAAGACAGTGAAAAGGTGTTAGAATTAATGGATTGTGGGTCCATATGGGGTCAAAGGATTCTTGAAGTCTAGTAATAGAGGAATTCAGCTAGAAAAATAAAGGTGGTGTGGTCTGAGACACTTGAAAACGAGCTTATGAAAGACATAGCTATTTGTAATCATATGGTAGAGGTTATTACTGTGAGAGTGGGTGCCTGAGATAATAGGGTGAAGTTTATTGGATAGGAATCATCTAAGTAGATATTTACATTATCAAGAATTTTAACTAGGCCAGGCGCGGTGGCTCACACCTATAATCCTAGCACTCTGGGAGGCCGAGGCGGGAGGATTGTTTGAGCTCAGGAGTTCAAGATCAGCCTAAGCAAGAGCAAGACCTCGTCTCTACTAAAAAAATAGAAAGAAATTATCTGGACAACTAAAACTATATAGAAAAAAAATTAGCCAGGTGTGGTGGCGCATGCCTGTAGTCCCAGCTACTCAGGAGGCTGAGGCAGTAGAATTGCTTGAGCCTAGGAGTTTGAGGTTGCTGTGAGCTAGGCTAATGCCACGGCACTCACTCTAGTCAGGGCAACAAACTGAGACTCTGTTTAAAAAAAAAAAAAAGAATTTTAACTAGAATCTATATAGAACCCAGGAAAATCAGCAATAAAAAAAACAAAAAGTGGGCAAAGGACATGAACAGAAACTTTTCAAAACAAGATAGACTAATGGCCAACAAACATATGAAAAAATGCTCAACATCTCTAATCATCAAGGAAATGCAAATCAAAACCATAATTGAGATATCACCTAACCCCAGTGAGATTGGCCTGTATCAAAAAATCCCAAAACAACAAATGCTGGCAAGGATGTGGAGAGATAGGAACACTCTTACACTGTTGGTAGAACTGCAAATTAGTGCAACCTTTGTCGAAAAGAATTTAAAGATACCTCAAAGAGGTACAAGTAGAGCTACCATTTGATCCAGCAATCCCACTACTGGGCATCTACCCAAAAGAGCAAAAGACATTCTATAAAAAAGACATCTGTACTCGAATGGTTATAGCAGCACAAAACACAATTGCTAACAGGTGGAAACAACCCAAGTGTCCATCAATACATGAGTGGATTCATAAAATGTGGTATATGTATATCATGGAGTTCTACTCAGCCACAAAAACAATGGTGATATAGCACCTCTTGTATTATCCTGGACAGAGCTGGAGCCCATTCTACTAAGTGAAGTATCACAAGAATGGAAAAACAAGCACCGCATATACTCACCATCAAATAGGTAGTAACTGACTTAACTGACCAACATTTAAGTGCATATATAGTAGTAACATTCATCGGGTGTTGAGCAGGTGGGGGGGGAAGAGGAGATGGGTATATTCACACTAAATTGGTGTGGTGCACACCGTCTGGGGGATGCACACGATTGAAGCTGTGACTCGCTAGGGCAAAGGAAATATATATAATCTAAACATTTGTACCCCCATAATATGCTGAAATAAAAAAAAATTTAAAAAAAGAATTTCAACAGGAGTAGTGTTGGAGGAAATGGCAGGTAGCCAGTGATAAACTTTTTAAAGAATGAGGAATACTATGGTTCAAATATTTGTCTGCTCCAAAATTCACGATGAAATTTAATCCCCAGTGCAATGGTATTAAGAAGTGGGGCCTTTAGGAGGTGATTAGGCCATGAGGGCTTTGTCATCATGGATGGGATTAGTGCCATATAAAAGAGATTGAGGGGGTGAGTTTGTCCCTTCCATATCTTTTTGTCCTTCCATCTCTTCTGCCATCTAAAGACACAGTGACACAGCAACAAGGGTGCCGCTTAGGAGCAGAAAGCAGCCCTCACCCAGACACCAAATACTCTGGTGCCTGATCCTTGGACTTCTCAGCGTCCAGAACTATGAGAACTACATTTCTTTTCTTAATAAATTACCCAGTCGCAGGTATACTGTTAAAGTAGCACAAATGGACTAAGGTAAGGAGGAATGGTGTGGGCTTAATACAGGACTGCAACAAGAAGGGGTAATAAGTAGTATGGCCTAAGAGTGATACATTCAAAGGTGGGGGCTATCAGGGAGAAAGGAGGGACAGTGATCTAAAATGGGATAATTGTTTGGAATCTGCAACAGGACACAGAGGAAGGGATAAGAGTATGAGGGAGGGGATTGTTGAGAGAGTGATGAAGAGATAATTAAGAATATCTGGCTTTTGTCATCAATAGCAATAATGTCTCATTTTTTAAATCTGTATTTCTTTTATTACATTAAGCTGAATTTTTTATACATAGGCGAGAAGATAATTAATTGTGGTCTTAATTTGTTCCCACTGTAGTTCTCCTCCCTCAGGAGGGTTCCTTTTTCTTACGTGGGCAGAGAGGCCATACAGTAGAATGTAAGGTAAAATTGCCTGAAAACCGCTTGCTGGATTTTGGGGGCACAGTTATATTAGGTATTCTCAAGAAGTAAGGAAACGTGGTAAATGCATTTTGCATGGGATGGGGTAGGGACAGAAGTACAAGAGCTTAGGGGAGAGAGGGAGATTCACCAGAAACGGGAAAGGATAGGAGGAACTATGGTCATGCCCGCCCAGTGCCCATGGAGGTAGCAGGACTACAGTGAATATGACCCTAGATATCTGGGCTCCCTGCCTTGACAAAGATTTTCATGGCCACACAAGCCTCAGAAGCCCCAGAGCCACTGCAAGAGACTAAGCGAGCAATAAGTCTATCAATGTGGGCTAGTGTAAACTCTAAACTAGTGGAACACCCCTGAATTTTCTCATCTGTAAAAGATACCTGGGACCTTTTTATAACCCCAATGGATGAATGAGGGAAGCCAGAATAATGATTAAGATTAAATGTCCCCTAAGACTGGCAGGATGGGAGTTGGAGTCCAAATAACAGTTTTTGTTTGTTTGTGTTTTGCACATTCACGTTTGTGGAGTAAAACTCATAAATGCTTTTTACAACGTCAAATGAAGCCCCTATTTTCCCAGCTTGTCATATAATTTTATTTGTAGAAAGAATCTTTTCATTTTTGTGTAGTTTAATTTGCCTTGAACTTCATTACATTCATTTCCAACTGTCTCAATTTGTGAGACTCAACTTTATGGTGTTAACATGAATGCTTTTTAGATTTGGATAGATGGTCACATTTGGCATATATTTTAATGCCTACCTGCCCACCTGCAAGTCAGACAGACCATTTCATCTGCTAAGAAAGTGACTTCAGGGAATGCCTGGGATCTATCTAGCTATGGGAACATAATTTAACATTTTTGTTTGAAAAAGTATATTGACAAGACCCTTAAATATGTCTCAGGATGCTACAACATAAAGAGTTAATCTTGCCAAAAAAATCACACTATATAAAACCACCAGTTGAAGGGATTTTTTATTTTTTGTGTTGTTTTAGCATTATTAAACAATCTTTGTCATTATTCATGAGTCTTGGATCATAGTAGCCCTTATGTGTTGTTTTAAAGAGAAAATGTAAAAAGGATTTTAATAAAATGTGGTATGTGTATACCACGGAGTTCTAGTCAGCCACAAAAAACAATGGTGATCTAGCATCTCTTGTATTATCCTGGATAGAGTTAGAGCCCATTCTGCTAAGTAAAGTATCACAAGAATGGAAAAATAAGCACCATATGTACTCACCATCAGATTGGTATTAACTGATCAACACTTAAGGGCACACATGGTAGCACCATTCATTGGGTGTCGGGCAGACGGCGGGGGGGAGGAGGGATTGGTGTGGTGTGTGGTGCATACCGTCTGGGGGATGGACATGCTTGAAGCTCTGACTCAGGTGGGGCAAGGGCAATATATGTAACCTGAACATTTGTACCCCCGTAATATGCTGAAATAAAAATAAATAAATGGACGCAATTATTCTATTAATCTATGTTTCAGGTTTGTGGGACAAAATCTTTTGAAATTACTCAAGATAGGTCCTGACCTTAGTCACCAGGACTCAAATGGTACTTTCATGCAACAACAAATGGATTTGAGAATTTTAAGTGGTTGTAAATAAAATAGCACTAAGAACAATTCAGGCAAAAAAAAATGGCCCGTTTCTCCCCTTCAACTCTCATTTTTATTGAATATTTTCTGTATGTTAAGCACCAAATGAGGCACTTTGACATATGGGGTGGCAAAGCTATAAGAAATGGTTAATCCCAAGTCCGATTTTGTATTCATCTGCAAAGTAGGCTGTGGACTAGCTTCTGAAAATATAAATTCATATAGAATTAATTTTATTTCCTCTGGAATGATACTTTTTGAATCAGTTTGACATAGTTTTGAATAACATAAAATATGACATGTGCCAGTGCTTTCTGAAACATGGTTGACCTTAATTCATTAACTGCTACTATTCAATTTCTGGAATTAAAGAGTAGCCACATTCAATGGTTTTGTTATCTTTAGGAACCTAAGTATCCTCAAATCAGGGGTAAAGGCTCTATAAATATAAAATAGTGCTGTTAGACTGGATGGCAATTAGTGCTGGAAAAAGATTCAGTCAATAGATTCACAGCACTGGAGTCTATTACCCCACTGTTCCCATTGTGAGTGATAAAGTTATTAATAACTAATGACTAATGATTCCTACTCATGACCAACCCTGTCCCCATGCTTTGATAAAGGGTCCCCAGGATAAAACTTTCTCTCAGCCTTGGGCGCCTCACCTTGTCCAAACTAATTCCAATTTGTGATGATACTTGTACTCCTTGGCTCACAACACTGTCACTTAAAGTAGTTGAAGTCATTGGGCCCTATAATAAAATCAAATGAATCAATTTTTGATTGTAATGAAAACATTTTGAATTTGGCCTTTGAATATGTCCCGATATAACAGAATGTGCATGCCTCTGATGCTTCACGCCTGGAATCTGCTGAGGGAAGTACTGTACTTCTGATCTCAAAGGAAGGACTCAGCTTTCTTGGCAACCTGCCATTACTCCATTTTCTGTTTTCCACCATCAGCCTGCACTGAACCATTTCTTAAATGTAAGAGACTAGAAATATTTACTTCTCTCTGTGGATAGGGTTCCTCCTCTTTCCTCTCCCCTGGACTTGAAGATACTGGGGTGGGATGGGAGGGAGGGCAGAATTAAAACTTGCTTGAGTTTTACCCAAACTGTGTGAATCTGTGCCTATGTGTAAAGTCCCATATATTTAGAGGAAAATTAATCAGTTTCTAATTTCATCACTGTAGCCAGAAAGTTTTTCTTTAATTGGATTAATATGCCCCTCTTTGGCCAGAATTCCTAATGCAATGATAAGCAGAAGTCCTAACATATTCCAATCAGTGCATTCTTGCATACTTTAAAGAAATCAATAGTCCTCGAATGAGCCCTAATTCCAAGGCATTAGACAAATACATTTGAATAATGACATCAACCATGGATTTTTAAAAATTTTATTTTGAGAGGTGAAACAATAATTCGTTGCAGACTTTCTGATGAAACAATTAGCAGTCTTGAAGATTGTTTCAACATTTTCTAGAATACAGATTGAATACACATTGATTTAAGTAGGCACATTTCTTGAAAGAAATTAAAGAGTACTTAAAAGATCCCATTAAATTCGTGTGGCATTATTCCTATTTTTATGGATACTGTCTCAACTAAATGAATCCTGGCAGAAAATACTTAGTGATTAATTTATCTAGAAACTGAGAGCACTGAAAATATTAAAATGTATGCATTCTAATGATAAGTATACGCACGTGTGTGAGAGTGCTTGTGTGATTTTGCTTTGCTTGTTTTACTATCTTAATGATCATCCCTTCTTACTGTTTCCTCTGAGGATCTTAACTTACTTCAACTGATGTAATCACTCAGAAATTTTCTTATCAGCCCTTCTCATCCATCATTTTCTAATTTTCGAATACTTCCAACAATGCCTTTTTATTTTGGACATGGGCTTTGGTGAAAAAGTTAAACTACACCAAAATAAAGCGATACTCTGTTCCCAGTGCTGCTCACGACCTGTCAGAACTTTCATGCTTCCAATCACAGGGATAGGGAAACTGGCTAGTCAGAAGTCCCCCTCCACACTTCTGTGATGGGCTGGGGCATCCAGGCACTGCTGCTTTACGTAAAGTGTAGATAAAATTTCTTTTGTCTATTACAAAGTGCACCGACTATGAACTTTCATTTGTCCCTTTACTTTCTTGTTTCAGCTGGCAAAAGATGTAAAAGATTCCAGATGGATTTATATCTAAGCTGGAAATAGTCGTTGCCTATGAACCACTTTAAATATTTTCAGTCCTTTCTATTTGGCTACCCAACATTTCAGTCTCCTTTCTTGATATGTGCCCAGCTTCCTTTCTTTATTAACACCTATCATTTAAAGCTCGGTTACACACCTACAATCTCTCTTGCGTGGTTACTTTGGGATCTCTTTGTAAATTCAGTTCACTGTTGCCTATGTTTACTGAAATGACTGCCACAGAACACAATGGGAGTTGACTTGCTAAAATAGTTTACTGTCTTACTGCTTTAAGAATATGATTTTAAGATAAAACTTATTTTAAGCTTAACTTTGAGTAAATATGAAGAAAAAAATGAATTCTTAAAAGACTCGATTCTACACACTACTTAAATGAGAAAATTTTCTGAAATTCAAACATAGCAAGCTCCATTTGCTCAGCGATGAGGTACTTGCACAAAGTTCCCCATGGCCTTTTGGTGTACAAATTTATAATAATGAAGACTACTTCTAAGGAAATAATTTGACATAAAAGATTTTCTTTTTAAACTACTGCATTTAAAAAGTCATTTGAGTTGTAAACACTCAAGGATAAGCCAGTTTTAGGATCACATTATTGTGTCACAGTAACAGAAATGCGAATCACATTTATTTCTTTAATTCGTGGATTCAGGTTCTCCTAAATTCTCATTATTGAGCTACTACACTCTTGATATAAGTTGTTAGGAAAATCCAAATCTTCATTTCTGGCACCAAGTACCAAGAAATGATGTGTGCTATCATGAAATCACACATAGTCAGCTGCTTTTGTATTTTGGTTAACCAGGTAGTTTGAAAGCGATTATCCCCCCAGTACTGTCTTCAGATTTTAGAAGCAGAACTAGAGGAATTATATTGAGGTATACTTTGTGGTAGTTCCATTGCTTCTCCATTGCCCCGGAACTAACCATGGTATTGAGGATGGATATGCAGAAATTATGCTTTTTACCAGGTAGCAGTTACCATAGGTGACCAGACATCACCTGTCTTTGGCGTCTATAACATATTTGGGTGATGGACTAGAATGACTTTCACTACTTTAATTTTGCAGACATAGAGAAAGGATACAAGCTATATGTTTTGAAAATCTTTTCCTTTTTTTCACCTATAACATTAAGCCCCTACATCACTGAAATATTTTTAATTTCTGATTTTACAAAACTAGAAACATGAAAAACATAGGTATTAGCAAAGGTTTTTCATTTGTTTTATTGTTTTTGTTTAATAACTGAAGGGAAATTTTTATATAGTTTAATCTGGGATTGGGCAAATATTTAATGTTTTTTGATGGTCACACTGTTGGCCAGATAATAATTTTGATAAATCAACCAATCTTCTTATGGGGGTAGAATTTGACGCCTACTTTAAAGTATTAAAAAATGAATTTATTCTACAGTACATGTGTATAGGAGTTCAGTCCTGTATTCAGGCTTGCAAGTGTATTATTTGGTGGTTTATAAAAACAGCTATTGCACATCTTTGGGGGATCTGAGGAAAACCAAACATTTGAAGCTTTCTTCTCATTGGGAGAAAACCAGCTTAACTTGCGGTGAAAAGAACACAACTGGTCTTTAACTGTGAACTTAATTGTCATGAAGCAGTGAGGAAAATGGGTGGCATTTTCCTCTTTATCACTGTAGTTTTCTCTGGGCATGCAGGTTGTTCAACCTTAGTCTGGGTTATAACACAGTCCTTAAGATTTTTGTTTCATGATCTAACCTTTGGTTCTTTATATGACTTTGGAAAAATCACATATGGTTTGTCAATGTTTTTCTTTTTCAGAAAAATCTCACCCAGGGCCAATTCTTTTTAAAGCTGCTTGTAATCTAATTCCTAACAGGATTCTTTACTCCATGTTGTAAAATCTGAATACAGATACTGTCCAAACTGTCCAAAGAGCAATGTTTGAATTCACAGTAACAAAAGTTACAAAGTTTGTGCAAAAGACATTGTACACCATTGCAGTACATAGAGCTTGCTATAGTTAATTTTATATATAAAGCTGCATTTCTCATTAAACTATTCTGTGCTACATTAAAAGTTAAGTTTCTGATTTAATTTTTCACTAAAACTGCTCATCTAATCTCAGAAATCTGAAGATGCAAATTGCATACATGTGAAGTTGGTAAATGTTGCAATAAATCATTGGAAGCTTTTAAACACCATCGTTGCTTTGGAACTCTTCAAGTTTTCCAAGGGTCATGAAGTAAACCCGGCTGTGGCGATTGCGCAGGATAGAGGTAAAGAACAGCTTTAAAAAGAAAGAAAGACACTATCAGATATTTAAGACATTGTAACCAGATATTTGATATAACTGTAATTTCAATTTATCTGCATATGCTAATTAAAATATTAAGCCGTACTGGTTTTTGGAACAGATTTTCTTCAAATTAAAGGATAAAAGTTTAAATTAGTTTGGAGTTTAAATTATACATTTAAGAATAACCTTTTACCATATTCTACATAATGGTAATTTTTACAATTTAAATAAAATTAGGGGTTTTTTGTAGGTGGCATTCATCTGCTGAAGTTCTTAGTTTTGGGTTAATGATTCTTTGCTTTTTAGAACAATAATCTACTTTTACTCAAGCTGGCTTTTCTTTAAATATAAGGAAACAAATTATTCAGATATTGTTTACCATTGCTGCTTGTGTTTAAAAAGCCACTGAAATTTTCTACTTGGTGCAATTTTCTTTCCTTTTTTCATTATTTTAAACATTTTCTTTAAAAATTTTAAAAATTGATAGATAACATTGTAGGTATTTATGGTCTACAATATGATGTTTTGAGGAGGGGTTATGGGAGGGTTGAACATAACAGTAATGATGATGATGAGATATGGTAGCTACCCTTGACTTAACACATTTTATGTGTCAGGCCATCTGTGAGATATTTACTCTAGACACATTATCTCTCATTTTCATGACTGTTCCCAAAGCAGTTATTAATATTCCCATTTTGGAGATGAAGGAACTAAGGGTCAGAAAGATCAATCAAACTTGTCAGGTTCTCAAACTTAGGTGGCAGAGCCAGGACTGCATCCTAGGTCTGTCTTACCTGAAACACAGGTTCTTGCTGTTGCATCTCTTTACATTGGCACCTTTCCTTGATGTACGTATGGTGCTTTGCTTTGACTATTCTAATATTAACTTGAATCCTCTGCAGTCTCTTCTAAACATGATTTTTTTCTAATCTTATTAGGATTATTTTTTCCACACTATTTTTTTATTTCTCATAATATGCAGGAATGGTAATGACTTTATATAATGAAATTTTTCATCTAAACTATTTGTATTGGTAACATTGATCAAATCACACAAATAATTTCCAAATCTTGATTTTATTTTTCTTTTGTGCAAAATGGACGTCATAATACCCATTCATGAAGATAAGCTGAGATAGCTGTTAAAGTACCTAGCACAAGGCCTACATGTAATTAGGTGCTCAGCAAACTGAGTACTTTTTCCTTCTGTTATTGGATTACACTGAAAGCAATGAAAGGCAGGTTTGCTCAAGCATTTTGTTTAAAAAATATCATTTTAGTATGAACATTAAAGAGACTATGGATCTAAGACAATAAAGGATTTTGCACTAAACAAAATAACGGCTAAGCTTTGCCTAAGACATAACTGGAATTTTTACTTTTTTTCCAAAATGGGGTTTTTTTTTAAATCAAACTTTATCACTTATCAAATCAATGTTTCTACTGCAAAATGTAAAATAGTTTTTATAAACAGTATGCCAACTTGAAAGATATAACACATATATATATGGCCAGAAGGAAAAGGACATACATTTCTTTAGTTAATTTTCAATAGTTACTTTACTTTTGCTCTAACTGGAGGGTATAAGCTATACCTTGTCACCTCGGGTACACAGAAATCTCAGCTTCTTAATTGACCTGCGCTTCAGCTCACTTTCCAGAACCCTTGATTGCGGTGAGCGCACTTCAATGGCCTTCTGGCCCCATCCTGTGGTCCGCTGTGTACACTCTAAAGCTACAGTACAAATGAAAAAATCAGAAAAACAAAATCTTTCCAGCAGTCATAGAAAATTATAACCATAGTCAACATGTGATTATTTTTCATTATTAAGAGGCTCATTATTAGGGTTCAGGTTAACACAATCTTTTTTCCCCTTCTATAGTCAGTTATCTGACCATATTGCTGCTCAGGAGTGGTGCTCAAACCAGCTATTTAAAGGGTCCACGTGACCAACACTGAGTTATAAGATCTCAATTAATTCTCGTATTCGTAATTCTCTAAGACCACAGAAAAAGCTAAGGGTTAATTCTCCCTCGTTTATAGAAATTCAAATCTACTCAGTGTCATTCTTTATTTTATAGTCTAGCTGAGGTACAGTGTTCCTAATAAGGGTTTATATTGGTGCTCAAGTGACATACATAGAAACCTAACTCTTAAAAATCAAAACTATTAAAAAATGACTTGCTCAAACAATAACTATAGCAACCCTAATGCAATTTAATAAACTACCATGTTATAAGCAGAACAAAAGCTAATTTGATACTGTTAAGGCTCAGGAAATTTTTATTAATACTTTAATTTTTTTGGCCCTGTTTTATAATACCTTGTGGCAATATAGCTTATGACAATAATTTCCTTAAAACTAATTATGTAAATAGCCAGACAGAGGGCTGGTGCTGTAAGGTAATTTCTGACACAGGGAGCATCATTACCATTAAACATTTAACTTTCAAGTTGATATTCTTTATGTACTGTAGGGGGAAACATTCCAAAAATGAACAAATTCTGATATTTAAAATAACATCAAGATTTTAACTCGAGCTGAAGAAGTCTAGAAAACAACAAAGACAATTTTATTTCCATATTAATATGATTAAAATCAGAATTTAAATAATTACTTTTATTTTTTATTTTTTTATTATGAAGAGAATAAACTCTGCATTGATATAATTATAAGATGGGTTTTTAAAATTTTTTCCTTATCTTAAAAGTTCTAGGATGCCTTTGTTTAAACCAAAATTTACCTGGCCTATATACGTATACATTAAATATGCATAAAAGGACTCACGAATGAATTATTAAACATTTATAAAAGTGACTTTTCATAGGCATAGCGTGAGCCATTTTGAATCCCTCAACCAAAACTTACCAATCATTTACCTCCTGCTTCCTTTTATACTACAAATCAAAATATTTATGTGGATGAAACTGACATCAAAATTATAATTAAATTATAATTTTATTTTGACTCAGAAAAACAACTGTTCTAGAAGAAGACTTTATAAGTCCAATTTCAGACTAGAATTAAAATCATCCCAGATGTAAGGGAAATAGGGAGAATCACTGGCCTGAGAGATGTGAATCAGTAACAGACTTAGTGTATCTGGATTTGAATTTTTTCACCTATGTGACTGCTCATTAAAAATGGTATTTTTGCCAATAAGCACACAGAGCAAAAACTTCTAAACTTAAACCGACGGTAATTGCTGACTCCAAGTATGGCTCATATGGCATCACATAATTTCCACCTTAGTCCTTAAACATGAAAATGCGCCACTTAACCTGGCTACTAAGTTAGCTTGCTTTCTGAGATGGGACCCAGTGATTTGGAAATGGGAGCACTTAGTAATACCAGCTGTGATTGTTAAATCTCTCTATATTTTTTTGGAAATTCAGAGCAATGATCTTATTCTTGAACACATTTATTATAGCTCAAGGAAATGTAAAATTTTAAATTGGAGAAATTTACCTCTGGGTTAGTTTTAAATAACAAAGAGTTGTTTTTAGACAGAAAAATAGAGTAATTGATTTTCTTAATATCAGTGTTATACCATAGTCTTCAGTATATTCTCAAAATATCCTTAATGCACAAACTAAAATATCATGTTCTTACAGTGCTATAATTTATTTTAAGTATAGATGTTTTTCTAATTCTAGCAACTTAAAATAGCTTTTTGTTTTAGTTCAGAAGATGTCCTGCCTAAGGACAAGAGCTGTACCAGATGACTTTTCAAGATCCCTTTGACTCTTATGGTTGTCTAGTGGCATAAATATAGCAGTTTGTTCAGTTTCCCATTTGAACTGAATTTCCTTATTCCCATTTCTGATTAACATATTGATCACAAAAGTACCACCATAAAGGCTAGAATATGATTCATTATTTTTACTTTCTTTTGTCCCAGATCTGTCAATTATACTGTATGCATTTACCTTCTGTCACTTAAAATGGTTTTAAACCCTCTGTGAGTTCTTACCTGTTTGTAGAAATTGGAGCAGGTTTTCAGGACAATCCTTAACATTGACTATGTATGCAAAAAAGAAAGGATTCTGCAGATGCAGTGCAAAATGCCATCATCCCATATAAAAAATGTTCACTAAAAAGCAGTTCTTTCAAACTGGTCCTTAAAGCCACCTGAGGATCACATTTAGTCATCTTATAGAGATTTCAGAGGCTTCTGGCTTCTCTCTTACCAGACCACCTTCCTCTCACTCTACATAGACAGACAGACACATGTGCGCGCGCGCGCACACATATATACATACACACACACACACACTGCTGCCTTTCTCCTTTATTTGCTCCATTAAACTTCTCCTCCTTTCAGGAATAGCTATCCTCCATCCAATCAGTCTACTCTCTCTAGCATTTTTACTTTTCATATGCATTCTGTTCCCTATCTAGAATTACCCCTGTAGTCACCAAATCTCAGAAAAATACATAAGAATTTCAAATTATTTGGATGTCCTAGCTCAGGAGTCCTGCATTGGTTAGGAAGAAAAAAAATGTCCCAGTCTGATGAAGATGAAAAGGCAGTTTTCTTTGTTGCCAGCTAGGTGGTACCTAATAGGCATCCCAGTCAGTCATATCTATCTCTTCTCTAAATGATTTGATTCTTCACAGGAATATCACTCACTAAACAGAACACTATTGACTACACAAAATAGAAATGTTTTGCTTTTCTTTTACAACTGTTTGGCATTCTCCTAAGACAAAGGTAAACCTCCAAAATCAATGTGGTGAAAAGAAGCATTTTCAACATCTGTGTAAAGTCTGCAAGCAAAGGGAGTTAAAACAAAATTACAGATTATTATGGAAAGGAATTAGCTCCTGTTTCAATTACATAATATTGCAAATAAACAACTCAGACAACCAAAAAGAGTCTCTTTGTGGTCCTCTCATGAATTCATTAAACGTACGACAAACACAGGAATTAATTTACTAGGGGAATAAATATGCAGGACCCCAAATTAACCCTATGTGTCTTGAGGAAATGTAATAAATAATTCAGGAAACCTTTTCTTAGGACACATTTTTTTACCCTTGAAAAGTTTCTCTGGGATCATATGAAGGACTAAGAAATTTTATACATACCCACAGAAGATGGTATGTCTCGCCACACTTCAAGGATCTTCTTGAAGAGTTGTTCATTTTCTTCCACTGAGAGGGCTTCAGCATTGAAGGTAAGCATCATGCCAATTCCCAAGCAATCAGGCAAAATGATGATATTCTGTGGTATAATGATTTCCAGGGGCTGGAATTATGTTTCATAAAGATTTATATGTCCAACATTTTATCACTACTACTTTAATCGAAGCAGCTTGGCTGAGCAATAAAGACCAAAAGAGGTTCAAAGCAGAAGGAGGAAGAGAAACCTCTATTTCCAAATTAATAAGCACGCTATCCAACATCTGAAAAGAGCTGCTTCTTTTATGTCATCAAGTCATATATATTTAATGTTCTCCTTTATATTTAGGAAAAAGCCTCATTTAAAAAAAAGCAGAGATATATTTCCAACAGAGAGGAATTTCTTGCAATTTCAACAGTATTATGCATAGTGATAGAAGAAACATTACGTGTTACAGACTTGAATTTAAGATTCATTTCAGCACATTAACAAATACTTTAGTAATGAATGTGCAGACCAAGCAACAAATACACAATCCTTGGTTATCAGCCAATTCATTCAAATCAGAGATAGAAAATTAACCTAAAGATAGCTTGAGCTTAAAATCCTTACAAGGAGTAGCTTTATAATATTCTTCATAGCTTTAAACATATAACAGTCATCTCCCCTTTGCAAAAAAAGGTAGGATTACTTATCCAATTAATATCATTTTAAAATATATTTAATACACAAATTCAGAGATGTATTAGGTGACATAATATGAAATACGAAGAAATACCTAAGCATTTCTAAATTTCATGATACATGAAATAAGGTGACAAAATGTGTTTAAACTACAGATATTGTCACATCAACAGTATTTCCCTGAGAAATGAAGAATTGTTTTCCTCTATTGTTTCTCCAAATTAGCAAATTACAAAAAAAGGTCAGAAACTATACTTGCCAAACCCAGCGTACTCAGGCCAAGTGCTTGAGGCCATGTCTCAGCAACAACAATCCTCAAAACTAAAATGGGGATCCAGAGGCGAAAAGCAATTTTAATGCGTTCCCTGGGCACTTGCATGAGCAATTGAATCAGAAAAGAGATGAAGAAAGAGGGTAAAAGAAATTGCAAGAAAGAAGGTTGTCTCAGTAAAATCTGTTCAGAATAAAACTGAATGGCTACAAGTCCAGACAGCCTCCAAGGTAATTCTCTTGCTTCTCATATGATTCCTGAAGTAACCAGATATTCTTTAGCACGCATAGTTCCGTTGTAGCATTACAGCTTTTGTAATCTAGCACTCTTGGAAAAATATTATTTTTAGTACATTCTGTTTCAGAAGACACCCTCCCCTCCCTGATATAGCAGTCCTTTCTCTTTTAATGGGTCAAGACACAAGAGCATTTAGCTAAAACTATTTTTAAATGTATACAGAAGGTATTCTAATTAGGTCAGAAAATGATTTTTAAAAGCTCATCTCTCATTCTAGCTTCTACTGTAATTAATGGATTGCTTCAAAAGGAAATAATTTTCCTTGCTTATCAGTCAGGTGGAACACAATATTCAACCTTCTTGAATGGCTTTTCAAATAAGTATAAACTTGGCCAATGCCACAATGTTCAATATTACACTGGATTCTAAATAAAGGCTATCTGACACAGTATTAAAATAAAGATGCAGGAAGCTACGGAAGACAATCTAACTGAAGAGTAATACAGTATTTGTATCAAAATTAACCTAACCTCATATCTAAGTGGCTTTGGCTGGGATTAGTTCAGTATTTTCTACATTATCAACAGAGTGATTTCTATACAATCACGAGCAACAACTGGATGATAAGCTAATGATTGCTAACATGACCAAAAGACTTTAAAAAATGTTTCCACTAACATCCTGATTCCTGATAATTGGTTTATGTAATCTGTTAGAGAAGTATAAGATAATTCTGAAAGCTGTTCAAAATATCACACAACTACAGTGATTTAAAAGTACCTAAAAGTTTTCTCCTGGACTTTTTGTATAATGCAAAACTGATAAATTTTGGTTGTATACAAACTGGGGATTTAAAAAGGGTAAAGCAGAGAATTGCTGGCTCAGGCCTTCCTTTTAAATATAATTTTGAATAGGATAGACATGATTTCTACCATCAAATTTTAGACACAGTGGAATTAAATTTTGTATGGTTGTGTGTGTGTATTGGGGGGATATTATATTTGAGCTCTTTATAGAAATGGTGTGTATAGTATTTTTGTCACTATCCATATTTTAGATGCTATGCTATATTTTCAATATATATAATTATTTAAGAGTTAAGAGTCGAGGTACATTTGCTTTTAAAATGGTGAATGCTTTTATCAGAAATTCGAACTATAACTGATATGATAAGAGAACATTTTACAATAATTTTCTGCATGTCACAGTTAAACTAATACAATAAAGAAAAAAGATACAAATAATAATGCAATACTGGTGTTGTATTTAAAAAAATCTGTTAATGCATTATGGGATGCAGAAGAACTAAAGCAAGGACTACAAATTCAAACGCCTTTTAGGGCTAGTTATTGTAAGTACGTAAAGATGGATGAATAGAGAAAGTAGCGCACATATCCCATCTAAAAGGAGGCAGGCATGCATCAGTTCCAGTAGATAATGGCCTGATATTGTCAGGTTTTCTTGTTTATCAATAGAAGTCCAGATTTTAAATGTAAACTTTATTCATTAAAAAAAAACCACCCTACAATGCTCATGGATTGGTAGAATCAATATTGTTAAAATGTTCATACTACCTAAAGTGATCTACAGAATTAATGCAGTCCCTATCAAAATACCATCATCATTCTTTACAGATCTACAAAAAATAATTCTATGCTTCATATGGAACCAG
This sequence comes from Avahi laniger, assembly GCA_963575035.1. Taxonomy (NCBI): domain Eukaryota; kingdom Metazoa; phylum Chordata; class Mammalia; order Primates; family Indriidae; genus Avahi; species Avahi laniger. Next base: position 37,196 of record CAUYSK010012838.1, read on the forward strand.
AGAAGACCCTGTATAGCCAAAGCAATGTTAAGCAAAAAGAACAAATTGGGAGGCATCAGTCTGCCAGACTTCAAGCTTTACTACAAGGCTATAGTAACCAAAACAGCATGCTACTGGCACAAGAACAGAGATATAGACCTTTGGAACAGGATTGAGATCCCAGATATAAAACCATCCTCATATTGTCATCTAATGTTCGACAAAGCAGACAAAAATATACACTGGGGAAAAGAATCTCTATTCAATAAGTGGTGCTGGGAAAACTGGATAGCCACATGCAGAAGATTGAAACTAGATCCCCACCTCTCACCTCTCACAAAAATCAACTCACAATGGAAAACAGACTTAAACCTAAGGCGTGAAACCTTAAGAATTCTGGAAGAAAATGTTGGGAAGACTCTTTTAGACATCGGCCTAGGCAAAGAATTTATGAATAAGATCCCCAAAGCAATCACAGTAGCAACAAAAATAAACAAATGGGACCTGATCAAATTAAAAAGCTTCTCTACAGCCAAGGAAACTGTCATTAGAGTGAATAGACAGCCTACAGAATGGGAAAAAATATTTGCTTTCTACATATCTGATAAAGGGCTGATAACAAGAATCTATATAGAATTTAAGAAAATCAACAAGAAAAAATCAAACAACCCCATCAATAAATGGGAAAAGGACATGAACAGAAACTTTTAAAAGAAGACAGAATAATGGCCAGCAAACATATAAAAAAATGCTCAACATCTCTAATCGTTGGGGAAATGCAAATCAAAACCACAATGAGATTTCACCTAACTCCAGTGAGAATGGCCCTTATCAAAAAGTCCCAAAACAATAAATGTTGGCATGGATGTGGAGAGATTGGAACACTCTAACACTGCTGATAGAACTGCAAATTAATACAACCCCTATGGAAAGTAATTTGGAGATACCTCAACGAGCTAAAAATAGAAATACCATTTGATTCAGCAATCCCACTACTAGGCATCTATCCAAAGGAAAAAAAGACATTCTATAATAAAGACACCTGCACTCGAATGTTTACAGCAGCACAATTCACAATTGCAAAGATGTGGAAACAACCCAAATGCCCATCAATACATAAGTGGATTCATAAAATGTGGTATATGTATATCATGGAACACTACTCAACTACAAAAAACAATGGTGAACTAGCACCTCTTATATTATCCTGGACAGAGATTGAGCCCATCCTGTGAAGTGAGGTATCACAAGAATGGAAAAACATGCACCACATGTACTCACGATCAAATTGGTACTAACTGACCAACACTAAGTTGTTCATATGGTAGTAATACTCGCTGGGTGCCAGTAGGGGTGGGGTGGGGGTGGGGGGTAAATTCACAACTAATGGAAGTGGAATGCACTGTATGGGGGAGGGACACGATTGTAGTCCTGGCTTGGGCAGGGCAAACAGCATTACATGTGACCAAAATGTTTGTACCCCCATAATATCCTGAATAATAATAAAAAAAAAGAATAGGGATGCATCTGAGAAATGTGTCCTTAGGTGAATTTGTCATTGTGCAAACATCATAGATTATACTTACACAAACCTAGGTGGTACTGCATCACCTACTACATCATCTAGGCTATATGGTATAGCCTATTGCTCCAAGGCTATAAACCTGTAAAGCATGTGATTGTAATGAATACTGTAAGCAATTGTAACACAGTAGTATTTATGTATCTAAACATATGTAAACATAGAAAAAAATGCCTTGTGCTATAACACTGCCACAGTTACAGCATCACTAG
>CAUYSK010012839.1:0-17233 GCA_963575035.1 Avahi laniger
ATCATCCAAAGTGAAGCACCACAAGAGCAGAAGAATGGGGTCCATTTGTATTCGCCATCAAATTGGTACTGACTGATCAACACTAGGGTGATCACATGGCAGAAATACTCTCCAGGGACTGGGGGGATGGGGGGCGAATCTACAACTAGGGGACACGGGGAGCCCTGAAGGGAGGGAAGGGCACGCCTTTAACCTGCATTTGGGGAAGGCAAAGACATGAAGTGTAACTAGAATGTTTGTGCCCTCACAATACCTTGGAATAATAATAAAAAAAATAAAAAATAAAAAAAAAGATAGCAAATATGTTTAAATCAATGCATTTATAAAAACAAAATATACTGTTTAATCATCATTGGAAGGTACAAGTGAATCAACTAATTATCTTAAAATTAGTTTAAGTGACGAGAGGGGAAATAATCAAGCATTTATCTTGATTTTCCTAATTGAACTCTCCCTCAGGGTAAATGCAGAGTTGCTGAAGAGAAGTATCTATAGATGTATTCTAGCTAATGAACAAAGGTGGTGTGGTACAATTCGTGTATCAACATTTTGCCAACCCCTATGAATGAAGGGATCCAGGCAATGAGCATCGATGTCTGCAGACATGACAAAAAGACAACCAGACACCGTGTGCCTCCTGTTGCAAGGCACAGCATCACCTGTGAAGTGCTCGTGCCAAAAACCTAACCTGGATACAATCACACCTCCAGATCTTGCTAGCAATTTACAAGAAATATAGGCAACAGAGGAACTCGTTAAACTATACCACATAATATAATCAAAATCTAAAATGAGATAAACTCTCCAGGACAAACGACCCAGACCAGAATTCTCCAACAAATAAATAGCAAAGAAAAAAAATAAAGGGTGAAATTATGGATTAAAAGAGACTAAGGAGTGATATGAATCTATCATAATGTATGAACCTCATTTATATCCCGATTCACACAAGCTGTAAAAGAATGTATAAAGCAGAGAAATTTAAACACAAGTTAATTATTTAATGACATTAAGGAATTGTTGTTAATTTTCTCAATTTAATAATGGTGTTGTGGCTATGATTTTTTAAAAGTTCTTTTCTTAAAGAGGTACAGCCTAAAATATTTAGAGGTAAAAAGATAGAATAGCTGGAATTCACTCTAAAATAACTTGGAGTGGGGTAGAAAGGAAATGAGGAGAGAGTATGGAGGAAAAAGACTAGCCATGAATTGATAATTATTGAAACTGAATGATGGATAAATGGGGTTCATTATTTTCTGTACTATTGTATATGTTTGAAATTTTCCATAACGAAAAAGAAAAGAAAAAATAGCAGCTGACAGCCTCATAAAGGCTAAACAAACAAAAAGGCAACAAGCAGCAGGCAGTGTCTAAGAAGGCAGAGATGTGTAACAGAATGTATAAAAAGGAGCCTTTTCAATAAAGGGATGAACCACAAAACCCACTTAAATTCTACCTATCTAAGAATTTTTATTTGTGGAAGACTTTAGCCCCTAATACCACCATAAATGAAACTTCTCTAAATTTTTATGTTTATTGTAAAAATGCCATTTATATAGCACTGTCTAGCTCTACAGAAACTTCTTTATACACTCTTTAATTTGATGTTCCTACCGTCTCTGTGATGATTCCATTATTACTCTTATTTTAAGATGAGAATTCTGAATGTCAGAGATGCTAAATAACTTATCAAGGCCACAGAGCTGGTCAGTGCTGGAGCTGGCACCACCGACTAGATCTCCCATTCCTTGTGCCTATCCATGTTTCCACCTATCCATGTGGCCTCCTCTCTGAGAAGGACACCGATGGCCCAGTTTTCTCCCTTGGAGAAGTGGCACCATCACCTCCAAAATGGTACATAATGCTTGAATAAGCAAAACTCCCACGATCCATTGACTCTCACATTCCCAGGTCATCCACTTTTTCATTCAGCATGCATCGCCGTCTCATTTATTCTAATCATAATATTAATGTTGAAGGATGTTTTCACTATGGCTTTAGGCTTCATTGTGCTCCCTAGTTAGGAATATTTAGCTGCACATGTCAGCTTTCAGCTCCTAAGGGGTCTTGTTGCAGCTCAACACATGATGTGGTGACAAGGAGCTTCATTTGTGCCATAGCAGCTGTGAGATGCCACCCACGTGACCTAAGTTAGAATCACTATCACTCCTTTGGCCTTTACTCCTCAGAAAAGAAAGTCTCCCTAACTCTACTCAACATTAGAGCTGAAGAATTTGCACTAAAGGCAACCAAATTGACCTCAGGTCCTTGATGCAAAGTAGGTTGGCCACGTTCTGTCACCCTGCATGTCCAGTGATGTGACACAGGGGTCCCAGCAGGGCAAGAGTCTGGGGGCTTGTGTGGTACCCTGAGTTGGCCCCATAGTCCTCTAGACTTCACAGTCCCACCGCAAAGATAAGGATGATAAACTCACCAAACCTAAGGTGGTGGGAGCCGAGAGAACCATCTATGTGGGCGTCCTGGGATCACTGGGGTGACTAAGACACCGTGATGAGAATCAGCTCTCAGAACAACGACCCCAGTCGTAATAGCCTGCATTCAGCGGTCCTGGCCACGTGCTGGACATGGGCTCTCCCGCGCTTCATCCTCACAGAGACTATGTAACCAAGGTAGCATTATGATTCCCATTTACAGATGAGGACTCGAATAAACATGGAGGGGGAGTAAATTGTCCAGTCACTCAGCCAGCAGGTGACAGAAGTAGGGTTAGACCCCAGGTCTTGCTGATGCCAAAGTCATGCCCTTAACTGCTCTACACTGCCTTTGTATTTTTGAATTTTAGAACAGAAGTAACAAGTGCTAACTACCCAATTGATACTTTAAGTGAATAAAGAAATGAATAAATGAAAGAAAGAATAAATGATTAGTAGCTCCTGGCCCAGAATAGAATGATGTGCATGATGGTGATAAAGTGTTTGTTCAGCATGGTGTACTGAACTTATTATGTCTTGTATACTATTGTGTTAGAGACGCCCAGTGGTTTGTAAATAATATTTTTCCTGCTCACCATGATAATAATACATGTTTGTGGTAGAAAATTAGGAAAATGCAGAGAACTATAAAGATGGAAATAAAACTCATCCATAATCTATCCTTCAAAAGGTAGATGCTGTTAACATTTGAGTGTTTTTCACCCAAGAAAATGGAAAATCTTGGATAGTCCAAGAGCTGAACTGGTCCATGGTGTCTCTTCATGTGTCTTGGTACAGAGATTGTGCAAGTCAAGAGATTCAGCAGAATTACTACTAATAATAATAATAAACATTTCTGTGGCATTTAACATGTTGCGGGTATTATTCTAAATACTTTACATACTAACTCATTTACCAGCCAGCAGGACAAAGATTACTTTACTTGGTAATTTCAAACTTTTACAACACTATAAAATTCATCCCAATAACCTAAATTCTTTTCTCTTCCCTTCCTCTGCACTCACAAGGGAGGAAAAATTCTTTTTAGTTAGTATAGGAGCAATGACTTATTAAGTACCTACTTTTATCAAAACACTAGGTAAAGCTCTTTGGTAAATAGGGTCTCTTCTCCATGACCCAAAAGATCTTACTGTGTCATTAGGGAAATGGATCATAAACCGACTAACCTGTAATTATCACCTTAAACCAGCAGCATCAGGGCACTTGTTAGAAATGCAAATTTCCCAGCCCCATCTTGAACCTACTGAATCAGAAATACTGGGGTAAGATCCAGCAATCTGTGATTCAACAAGCCCTCCAAGTGATACTGATGCACATTTGAGTTTGGGAACTTCTGTTTTAAGATACGCTAGTCTTGGCATTAAAGGGTTGATACCAATCACACCTGCTATCAGATTGTGGGCTGGAGCAATCAGGGAAGTCTTTCTGGAGTTGGTGACCCTACCTGGAGCTCAAAGCAGTTCTCTTTAAAAGGAAGGGCAATGAGAAATAAAGGAGGGATAGGCTTTAGAATTTGCACAAAAGATGAGCAACCCCATAGCTGCATCTGGAGCAGTACAACCAGACCATGAGGAAATCCTTCACTCTCACTTTCAGCTCTCAGTCCCTGTCACCACCAGTCAATAGCTGTCAATGGCGATTACCATGAAGAAGCATGGAAACGCTGACTGGGCAAAAAGGGAGTGAGAGGTGTGGGCAGCAGGGAGCCCGAGGTGGCAGGGAGGTGAGACCTGGAGCCCACAGGCAGGTCTTCATTGATGGTCCTGTCCCCAGGGGTCATCTCCCATGCCCTCTGTTTCCACTGGGCCACTCAGCCTGCACCCCGGGACTCCATGACCTCCAAAGAGGGCACAGAAAGACCAGAGCCTGGAAGTCAGACTATTAATTGGCCCACAGGAGCATATCCACAAAAGGTCTGTCATATCACATGAACAGCCATGGGGTAGGGGCATCACAAAACATGTCCTGTGGGCCCTGCTGGCCCTGGAACTGCTTTTACTTGAGTCTGTTACTTGCTCTTTTCCTACTCTGCCCTGCAGGACAGAGGGGCTGACTTCTTAAGGCTATATTTGCCAAGCTGCTAGGTCAATGGGCTTCCTGTTGGCTCAGCCAATGAGATGGCAGGAGAAAAAGAGAAGCCAGGGCATTCATCCCCTGCTCTCTCTGCTTCAGGCAGCACCTCCAGCCATGACCATAGTCTCTTTGGTCATAGCCCCCATCATAGGCTCTGGCAAACTTCTTCCCCTTGTCCCCCAATGCCCCACCTCACCAGTGCTTGGAGCCACCTGCTGCTGCTAATGGTGTTTCCATGTTAAGTTTGCACCACTGAGCTAGGTGGAATGGGCTCTCTTTCCTGCTAGACTCTCTCTGGCCCCATGCCCACCTACCCCGGCTCCCTCTGGCAGTCTGTCCTCCCACAACAGCCTTCCGAGTTCACAGCCTTTCTCAGGCTATCAGTTTTCACACGATGCCTGGGCTCCTTGGCAGGCGTCAGACTCCTCTCCAGCTTCATTGCCACCTGCTCTCCTCTGGCCTTAGAGAAAGCCTTGTTGGTCTTAGCCATAGCTTATGTCCTGGGCTTTGCTCATCCATGTGCCCTCCTCCTGGCCTCTTCTTACCTGTATTGACCTATCAAAGCCCTCTCCTTCCTTCAGTGCTGAGTGTGAACATCCCCCACCTTCAGAAGCCTCCCTGCTTGCGTGCCTTCTCTCCCTTCTCCGTTCTGATCCCACAGGTCTCTTCTGACATGAGAACATCTACCAAGGATTTGAATAGGTGTGGTACCCAGCTCTGTGAGGGCAGGACCGAGACATTAAAAACCTCTGGTTTCCCACAGCACCTGGCACAGACCCTTCCATGGAATAGAGTCTAACGAGGCATCCTCACAGATCTCATAGCCTCCAGCTTTGCACCTCTCCCATCCACTCTCTACTCTGCCACTCCCCATGGTCCCCCTAAAATTGTCATGTTAGCCACCTGCCCCTTCTGCAAGCCCTTCAACAGCCTACTGCCTTCAGGATAGAGTCTACACCCCTCTGCATGGCCCACGGGCCTCCTTCACGTGGCTGGGCCTGCAGTGGCGCCCCAGATGGGTTGTTCACTTGAATGGTGGGTGGAAGTTGCACCTTCCTCTCCTTTGGACCCTGCCCCACCTGTCCCCTGATCCATGCTCAGGGCTGGACATATAGGAAGCAACTGTATAATAACCAGTATCTGATTCTTTGATGGATTCAATTTTCAGAACATGGGAGAGAGACTGGGGAAGACCCACACTTGTGTCCCAGCTCCATCACTCCCTGGTCTGCTCTCTTTTCCAAGCTTTGATTTCTTTTCCTGCAATAGGGGTACTTCCCTCAAGAGATAGAAAAATAATAGATAAGGGCATCCCTAGCATACTGCCAGGGCCCTGTAGGCACTGGCTATTGCATTGCTATTGACCACAATACTCCTCCTGCCAAATCCTTTTGCCTTTGGGGGAGTTTAGGTGTACCCTTCTCATGGAAAGGCAGGTCCTTATTCGTGCATGCTGCTGTGGCAGAGACAGGGTCTCTGCTGCTGTCTGTCGCTCATCCTGGTTTTTAACTTTCCTGCTTCCTTGAATGGTATGAAGACATTCAGCCCCCACCCAGCTCTCCAATAGTCGCAGACCCTGCAGATTAGAGCAAGCTAGTGCCTCCTTTGATGAGGAGTGGAAAAGGTCCTTCTGGTAGAGACAGCTCCAGCATTCTAGAAGCATCTGTGTTTTGGGGAAACTTCACACAGCTTGACACTGAGGTTCTTGTGCCCTGGCTCTGTCCCCCATGGGTTACTCAGCCCTGAGGGCAGGAGATGCTGAGCATGAGCAGAAGCTCAATGGTTCCTGTGAAATGAGTGTTGGCTGCAATGAGGTGTGGGGGAGTCATCCTCAGAGGATCAGAAGTTTCTCTTCAGCAGAAACTTTTGCTCAGATTAACAGATATCTGAGGGTGTCTGGGATATGCCAAGAACTGGAAGAGCCAAGACTGGGTTTTCTGAGAATACTATGTTTTCAACTCTGAATCCTCTGGTCCTCGCATAGTGTCTGTGCTCAGCAAAGGCACAGACATTTTAGGGAAACAAAAGGAAATGAAGGGAAAGGAGGGGAAGAGGAAATAGAGATCTTACTGAGTGCCAGGACCCGGGATCATGAGATGGGCAAGAAGTGGTCCCTGCTTCTGCGGGACCCACCTATCCTGGAGCATCCTTATTGCACAGGCACGACCGCCCTTGAGATGGTCTGTTTCCCACCTCCGCACTCAGCCCTGTGAGGGCAGGCCCTCCCATCTATTCTCTGCCGAGTGGGGGCTGAATGTTAGAGGCACTAACTTGCTCTAATCTGCAGGGTCTAAGACTGTTGGAGAGCTGGGTGGGAGCTGAATGTCTTCATGCCATTCAATGAAGCAGGAAAGTTAAAAACCAGGGTGAGTGATACACTGTCTCTGCCACAGCAGCGTGCACGAATAAGGACCTGCTATTCCATGAGAAGAGTACACACAAACTCCCCCACCTCCACAGTCAGAAGACCAGAGTCAGGTGGGAGACTGAGCGCATACCTAAGAGAGGACCAAGGGAATGTGGACTCGGCCAAGTGATAGGCCCTGGTGGCCTGGGCTGCTGGCCCCCAAATGGGTGGGATGGTGCTCACACAGCAGATTCAGAGATAGCGGCATCCTAGGTGGCTTTCTGGAGCAAGTAGGCCTGGAGCAGAGCCTCAGAGGATGGGCTGGGGTCCTCTGAAGGGAGCGGAAGGAGCGGGGATGTGGAAGTGATTGGACAGGGCAGGAATTCACACAGATGTGTCAGGAAACACGGAGATAGAGGGACTAGTTTAGCCAACAAGTGAGCCAGGTGGAGGGTCCATATAGAAAAGTAACAGTAAGGACCAACACAACTGTGACAAAACCTGACGACACTGTTGCCCTGAGCTGTTTATCACTTGCTTTTATTCACACAGCCTCCTTCATTCTCACAATGAGCCTCCTAGCCACCATGGAGCAATCCCTGGTCAGCTGCTTCTCACACTTCCCTCATCAACCATTCCACGCCCACATTCTTTGAGTTTCCACCATCTGCTCATGCCCCTTGCTCTCAGCACATGACCTGTCTCCTGCTTCGCACAGAAATGGGGACCCTAAGGGAAGCTTCCTTCTCAAGCTGTGTTAAACACCAACTGCTGGCTTCCATGGGGCCCTAGACATGAACACCTGTTTAGGGGGCTGCCTCTCCAACCAGACTAGGAGCTCTGTAAGGGCCTGTTTCCTGGGCCCAGCACATTGTCTGGATCAGAGTAAGTGCTTAGGAAATATTTGCTGAAAGAATGAATGACTCATACTTGTGAGTGGAGTAGACATTATCATCCCCATTTTACAGTCAAAGTAACTGACTGAACTAGCCTTTAATTAAATCCAGCACTTCTGATCCCTGGGTCAACATTCTTAAGACCCTAAGATTCTCAAGAAGGAAGCCTATGAATGCCCCTGAGGTGGGTCAGTCTACCCACCTGGCCAAGAGGGGATCACCCAATGCAGCACAGACAGCAGAGCTGGAGGCCACAGGACAGCAATCGCTATGCAGTTGATGCTCATTTCTGTACATTCCCTTCCCTGCCAATCATCCCCAGGCAGTGCGGGATGAATGGACGTGTCTGGAGAAGCTGTGTGGGTGGAGAGTGGCCAACATATGGCTCCTATGCCTTCCTGTTTATACATGTTGATATCTCCCTACATCATTTGCTAAGCCCGCATCCTCTGTTTGTTTTGAAGTTAGTATAATTAGTGAACTAAGCCTGGCTCCTCTTTCTGTGCCAGCTCTTGGCTCACTTCTAACTAAATGGTTCCATTAGAGGGTTTTCCTGGTGTATATGTCAATGCTGTGATGTCATTTGTCTTTCCAATGTACCGACTGACTGCCACATTCTACCCAGAGAATGGGACATGAAAAGTCAATAGCAACAGAGAGGAAAAGATGCAACGCTTTCCCTCACTTTCACTTCTCTGTACAACCCCAGTTGTTGGGAGGAAGGGTCCCAAGAGGGATGTGGCTTTAGGGACTTTCAGCACACAAAGGTGGCTGTGCTTCATGTGACTCTGCTACTCCTTTGCTCAAAGACCCCCTTGGCCTGCAGGGCCTTTCAAGGGCATCCTCCCACCCAGCTTCATTGCCTTCCACTCCTGCCCTACAGCTCAGCTCTGAACCCAACTCTCAGCCAGTTCACCATGTCCCAGACATTTCACTACTGCTCCCCTGTGCTCTTGTTACTGCTCACACTTGAAATGCATTTCTTGCTCTGCCCCATATCTAAGAATTATCACATTAGATACCACATATTGAAAACTTGTTATTATATTACTGCAAAGTCTGGTTTATTATACCCATTCTACAGATGAAGAAATTTGGGTTTAGAAAAGTTGAGCAACTTGTCCATGGTCCCACAGTGAGTGGCAGAGCCAGGATATGGACCTGAGATCACTTTCACTACAAACTCAATTCTCCTAAACACTTGATGCTTCAATGCTAGACCTTCATCTCTCAGGATTGATTTCATGCATCCTTTCTTCTTCAACATCTCCCCTGACCCCTGTATAACCTGCCAAAAGCCTCACTCTCTCCCCATACCTCCTCCAGGCAGGCTCCTGGTAGAGCACTTAAGACAGTTCCCTTACTATTCTAGCACTAACTCTCTATCTCTCCCCTGGACTAGGGGCCCCACATAGCAGGGCAGGGAAGGACTCATAGCCCATCTGTATTCCTGGCACTTATAAGAACTTCTGACACGTCTATAGGCATCCAGTATATTGTTTTTAAATGAGCTAATTAATGGGTGACAAAGACAGACCAAGCCTTAGTAAATGCAAAGGTGACAAGAACTAAAACACATTTTTCCTAGAGTGACACATTCTTCTCTCATTACCACAATACCTGACATGCCTTTTGAGTTTCCAGGATTTATGTTCAAAAGGCTATCAATTTCTACTGGACAGTTTTCCTGCACTACAAGTGTGCTAACCTCACATGACATATGGTACCTGCAGCAGAGGTTGGCTGATGATGGCTTCTGGGCACACAAGTTAGCCCATGTATCCCACCTGCTTTTGCCATTAGGAGTGGCCACATGACTGAATGACATGTGGCCATGATGTGCACCTTTCCAGGCCAAGCACACTTCAACACTATAACAAACACCATATTTAAATTTTGACTCCTAGGGAGTGACTTTTATAAAAGAGTCCAGGGTAGAATTCCCTGACTTTCTCATGAATGCCTACCTGAATGAGGCTGTAGCTTCTCATGAAGAGGAGGTCTGTGATCCTTCTCTGTCTGGGTCCTCCCACAGCTCCTTCACCTGGAAATGAAACTTCCTGGACTTTCTTCTATTGATGCCATCATCTTTAACTCGAGAAAAAGACATGTTTGTTACTCTTCTTAACATATCATAGAAAAACAAGTTTCTAATGATGTTGTCTCTCATTCTTCAGCTACTCAGGGGAAAAACAGAGAGAAACTATGGAATAATTCCAGAGTAGGGTGAGATCACTAAGGCCATGAAAACCCTGGTAATTGGGTGTGCCTGGTCAAGAGAAGCAGTTTCCCATGTTCTCTCTCTTTTTTTTTATTTCAGGGTATTGTGAGGGTACAAACATTATGGTTACATTTTATGTCTTTGCCTCATCCAAGCGAGGGTTAGAGGCATGCCCTTCCCCTCTACAATGCTCCCTGTGTCCTTTAGTTGCAGGTTTACTCCCACATCCCCCTAATCCCTGGAAAGTACTACTGCCACGTGAGCACCCTGGTGTTCATCAGTTAGTACCAGTTTGATGGGGAGTACAAGTGAAGCCCATTCTTCCGATCTTGTGGTACCTCACTTTGGATAATGGGCTTAAGTTTAATCCAGAAAAGCATAAGAGGTGCTAGATCTCTGTAGTTTCTTATGATTGAGTAACATTCCATTGTATACATATATCAAATTTTAATAATCCACTCATGAACTGATGGGCACTTGGGTTGTTTCCACATTCTTGCAATAGTGAATTGTGCTGCCATAAACATTTGGGTGCAGATGTCTTTATCATAGAATGTTTTTTGCTCTTTTGGGTAATACCTATCAAAGTTCCATCATCATTCTTTACAGAACTAGAAAAAATAATTCTACGCTTTGTGTGGAACCAGAAAAGACCTGGTATAGCCAAAGCAATCTTAAGTAAAAAGAATAAACTGAGAGGTATCAGTCTACCAGACTTCAAGCTGTACTATAAGGCTATAGTAACTAAAACAACATGGTACTGACACAAGAACAGAGACATAGACCTCCTGAATAGGACTGAGAATCCAGAGATGAAACTATCGGCATACGGTAATCTAATCTTCAACAAAGCAGACAAAAATATACACTGGGGAAAAGAATCTCTTTTCAATAAATGGTGCTAGGAAAACTGGATAGCTACATGTAGAAGAATGAAACTGGATCCCCACCTCTCACCTCTCACAAAAATCAATTCAAGATGGATATCAGACTTAAACCTAAGGCATGAAACTATTTACTCTTAAGAGAATTTTCATACACAGTGACTCCCCTGTCAAATCCGTCATTCTCACAGAGGGAATGAGAGAAGGATGGCAGACAAAGGGCTGAATAAGTACGTCCTGCCCCTTGCTCTCCTCTGCCTTGCACCTTCCCCATTAGAGCAGTTACCACACTATACTCTACTGTCCGTGTTCTCATCCCCTCCTCATTGTAGCACGAGCTTCTGGAGGGAAGGGTTTCACCTTACCGTTTCCACATCCCTTGTTCTTAAATCTCATCACCATTCAGTAAAAGTTTGCTGAACATGGCCAAAAGTGAAGAGCCCTCATTAAATTCTCTTCCAGATGGCCCCCATTGGGTATGCCACTCTGTCTTACTTACTTTCACTTCAGGTGGCCTCCTGTTGCATACATCACTCTGACTTATTTACTTTCATATCTCTATACTGTAAAGAAAAACAAATAACAGGAGAAAGAAAGAACTAAAGAGTCTACATGAGTCAACTCCCACCTTCTTGAGGAGAGAGTCATGTCTGTTCCTCAAGTATCTCAGATTAAGCAGGTCAAACTCCAAGCACCAACAGAACACCTACTGTGTGCCAGTGCCATACTAGAGACATATGGAAGATGCTACCCTCAGTACTGAACACTGTAGAAGCCACTGGACCCATGGCTATAATGCAGGACAGCCCAGCTGAGGGCTAGATTGGGGCAGATACATAATCTTCAGGAACCAGAGAAAAACGAAAGTGCAGGGCCCTGGCCAGGGGTGAATAAGTCAATCACCTCTTCCAACAGACCTGCCTGACAGTGGACAGGCCACTCCCGAAGGACTGTACCTCTACACCAGAATTAAAAGCAAATGAGAGTCTCTTGCAAGTTTCCACTAAATGTGCCACAGTGCTGCTGGTTCATAGTGACAGCAGCTTCCCCCTTGCCCCACCCTGAGATGCCATGGGGTACCCACTACATCCTCCCTCATGAACCCCCACCCCGGCCCACCTGGAAGGCAGACCAAGCGCTGCAATCTGGTCACGACCCTGAGCATCACAGGGCAGGTGTGGGAAGGGGGAGGCAAGGCGAGGCCCAGGATGCTAGGAGTGGGGATCAGGCAGCTGAAAACCCATCCCAGAGAAGCAGAGAGACAACAGGAGTTAGGAACACGTATGAGCCAAGGCTCAGCCCCAGTTCCATGTTCCATGCTCTGTCCCCTCAGAGTTCACCTACAAAACACAAATTCAAAGATAAATTATTATGACTTTTGAGACAGAAATCAAGAGCATTAAACCACCATTCTGAACACAGGGCCTGTGTGACTGGTTATGTGCCCATGAAGCTGGTCTTGGGCTGGACAGAGTATCCCTGACTGTCTTGGTCCATTTTATGTTGTTATAACAGAATTCCTGTGACCGGGTAATTTATAAAGAAAAGAGGTTTATTTGGCTTGGGATTCTGGAGGCTGGGAAGTTGAAGAAGCATGGCATTGGCGCATGGTGGGCTTTTAGTGAAGACTTCGTGCTCCATCATAACATGGCAGAAAAAGGGAAGGGCATGCGAGTGCATGTGACAGAGACCAAACACAACAGGAAAACTCACTTTAAAACTCACTCTTATGAGAACTAATCCACTCCTGCGAGAATGAATCCAGTCTCTGCGAAAGAGATTAATCCATCTTGACAATCATAATCACCTCTTAAAGGTATCATCTCCCAACACCATTACATTGACAATTAAATTTCATCATGAATTGTGGTGGAGACGAATCACATCCAAACATTAGCACTGGCCATAGGATCCCTAGAGGATCAAGAAAAAAGGGGAAATGGGGGTTACCAGAGATAATACCAAGGAGGGATGAAACCCGACTTCACCGTGATGCCTGGGAAGACATGAACAGGCATAGAGTTGAGAGAGGCTACTACAGCCCATCTGGCTGGATGTAGAAGGTGAGCCTGGCCTTTGCTCTATACCCCTAGTTCTCAATGTGTGGTCATGGACAAACAACATCAGCACTACCTGGGAATTTGTTAGAAATTCATGTTCTGAGGTCTCAACCCAGACCCACTGAATCAGAACCTCTAGGGCGGGGCCCAGCAGTCTGTGTCATAGCAACCCTGCAGGTGATGCTGATGCAGGCTTGTCCATGATAACCCCTGGCCTGGACTCAGCAGTGTATACAGACCATCAATCCTCACAGTGATCCCAGAGGAAAGAAGCCTCACAACAGAGGTGGCACAGAATACTGGTTCAGGGCAGAGACTCTGGAGCCGGACTACCTGGGGTTGAACCCCAGCTTGCCATTGCCTAGCTGTGTGACCTTGGGCAACTCAGCTAACCTCTCTATACCTCCATCCCCCATGATAAAAGATCCCATCTCCAGGGTTGTTCTGATGATCAAATGAGTTGAGACTTTTAAAGTGCTTGGAAGAGTGCCTAGCATATAGTTAAATGCTCTGTATGTGTTAACATAAATAAAATAATTGTGGGAGTTAACATTGATCAAACGCTATACATAGGACACTGGGCTGTTTATGGTGATGATCTCATTTGGTTGTCACACAGGTTGTTGCCTCTCTACTCATCTTCACTGTGCGATGAATAAACTTGGGGAGTAAGTCCCCAAGCGTAAACAGAAATTAAATTTTGGGTCCACTGCTCACTGGCCCCATGGCTTCGAATCTGTTGCTTAACTTATTGAGCCTTACTTTTGTCTTCTCTGGAGTGGTAATTAAAACATCTGTCTAATTTGGTTGTGGCAAGAATTCAATTAAATTCTGAAAGGAACCCAGCACATAGTAGGCCCTCAGTATGTGCTGGCTCTTTTGTGGTAACATGCATCCCATTACATATCTGTGAGGTGCCCTGCTCACCCTCCAGCTGCCATGTGATTTGCAGGAGGAAGTTTGTTCACCTGCAACTCGGCACATAGCTTCCGGAGAGCTCTTAGTTGCCACATTTCTCTCCTAGCCCTGCTAATAAGAGAGAAATCTCCCCCCCGCCCACCGCCACCACCACTCATATTTCCAAACCTCTCCCTTCGAAGCAGCGGGGATGGTGGCCTGGTCTTTCCTTCTGTCTTGGCCATTTCTGCTGTTTTTCTCCTTGAAGGAAGCATATAAATATTCAAAGAACATTGGCATTTAGATGCCCTACAATTTAAGGACCTATTTAAAATTAAGCATGCTGAATAAAAGGCCTTTATGAGGTGTTCTAAACCCCGATAAAATACTATTGCTGACACCTTAGTAAGCGAGTTATTTGTAGCTTCATAAACAGGCTACGTGGTAGGTGTCTCGGCTGCACTTGGCCCAACCACTCTGTTCCTTCTCATATAGGTGGATCAGACCCTTGAGAATACTGTGTTTATGAGCCTGGCAGAAGGAACCAAGCCTAGGATAGGGGAGCCATTGAAGAATTATGTCCTGGGGCACAGGTAATCTCCAAGTAAGGGGAAAAGCAAACAGAGTCAGGGTTTGGGAAAACTGCACATAAATCTTAAGGACTGAACATGCTTCCTCCTCCACACCTGCATTTCTGCTTGTCTGGTGGTGGAGAGCCTGGGCAATCTGCAAGCTTCCTCACCCATCTCTGTAGGGTCCTCTGCAGATGTGAGGGGCTGAGACATCCCCAATTCAGTGGCTCTCGGGCCAATGCCTGCTCAGGGGTATGGGGGACTTAGAACTGTCTTCAATGAAGCCCTTCCCCCTGCTTTCTCACAGAGATGCAAAGTTAAAACTCAGAGGGAGAACTACACACACACACACACACACACACACACACACACACACGCACTGTACTAATGTTAATTTCTTGGTTTTTATATTGTGCCAGGGTTACATAAAATGCAGCCATTGAGGGGAAACGAGTAAAAAGGGGACACAGGATCTCTCTGTACTGCCTTTGAAACTTCCTGTGAATCTATAATTATTTTGAAATAAAAAGTTAAAATAAATTCAAAGGGAGACACAGGATTTTGAAGCATGTCTTCTGGGCTGCTCATTTGGTGGCACATGACACAATGGGCTGTCACCACCTGCCATAGAGAATCGATTCCTGAGAGAGTTGGGGTGATTCATGTTTTTTTAAAAACTTATCCTTGTCATTTAAACTCAGTAAGGAAACTTGATCACTAGACATTAATTAAAATGTCCACTAAGTGTCCTCCTCTGTGCTGGACTATTGAGTTTGGTACTTAGAGAAATTTATTAATTATAATTATGCAACAATATTATATTACAGAGAGTGTTTGTTTTATATAATACTAAGGTCTTTAACACATTAACTGCTGTGTGAGTTGTATTTAACTCATGCTAATTTTGAGCCCGGGGCCTTGTGAAACATATGTAACTGATATGTCTCTTCACCTTGGGAGCCATAAGAACTATTTTTCAAGTTGCATATAACTCACACAGAGAAAATAATAAAAAAATAACAAATGTTTCATTAAATTAGAAAGGATCATTTTGGTTTCAATGTTCTTACTCTATTTTTGTAATAAAACACCATGGCCCCCAGGAAAAAAAAAATTTTCTAGTGTAGCAGTCAATGTATTAAATCTTTGCACAGGCTAGTTTTTTTGGCCAGCCCTTAACAAAATTTTCATTGATGATTGTCTGATTCAATACCCTTTTTCCTATATCCATCTCGATTAATTTCAATTCAATAAACAATTCAACAAATGCTTATTGAACATTTATTATGTAAAGTCTGGGGCTCAACAAATACCTACTAAAACTGATAATATACTCACTGCAGTGGGATTCAAATAAGTAACTCTAACCATGGCCAAACTGCGCTAACCATAGCAATGGCAATCACAGGGCACTCACTATGTGTTATTCATTGCAACAATTTTGTGTGGTAGGTGCTATCATCATCATCATCAGTATCATCACCATCATCATCATCATTTTCATGTCATAGACAGAGATGCAAAGAGATGAACTAACTTACCCAGTGTCACACAGCTAGTGGGTGCTAGAGTCAGGATTCAAATACAGCCTATGGTTGCAAAGTATGGGGTTTTGGCCCTATACTACACTGCCTTTTTCTAAGAGACATAACCAAAAAGTGTACAAAATGCTATGGACCCCCTAGGCATGAACAATTCCCTCTGAGATGAAGGACAAAAGAAGATGTCCCAGAGGAGGTGACATCAGAGCTGAGTTCTGAAGAGTAAGGATTTAACAAGCAGAGCTGGAGAGAAAGCTTTCAAGGAGGAGTGAGCCACTCATTCTTCCTGGCTGTGTATACTGAGCGCTGCTTCCCTGATCACTGTGTGGTGATGCTGTGTGTCAAAGTCCTAGGAATGCAGGTCCCATGTGACTGGATATGTCCACCATCAGGTCAGCCTGGGCCTCACTTTGTCAGCTCTCTGAGAGAACTCGCTTTTGGCATGTGAAAGTGCAAGACTGTGTCCTACAGCTAATGTAGTCCTCTGTTCTTGTTCTCTGGGCTGCAATAGCTTTTTCGCCCCCAAACATAGCTGGAATACCCATAAGTGCTCAGATAAGAAAATATTTTTATTTTGGTAAAAAACACATAACATGAAATCTACCCTCTTAGCAAATATTTAAGTGTACAGTATTGTTAACTATATGTACATTGTTATACAGTATATCTCTAGAACTTTTTCATCTTTCATGACTGAAACTCAGCTAAGGATTTAAAGACAGTCTTGAGTCTCAGGTGGTGAACAGTGGATGAGGGCACTGTCCAAGGTGCTAAAACACCAATGCCCAGAACAGTAGTTTCTCTGATTGATCATCAGTAAATGCCAGAATAGAAAGAGAGCCCTGTACAATTATCTTACCAGTGTTGAAAGTAAGATAGAAATCAGGGGGATAAAGACATAATGGGAGGCCGGGCGTGTTGGCTCACGCCTGTAATCCTAGCACTCTGGGAGGCAGAGGCAGGTGGATCACTCAAGGTCAGGAGTTCAAGACCAGCCTGAGCAAGAGTGAGACCCCGTCTCTACTAAAAATAGAAAGAAATTAGCTGGACAACTAAAAATATATAGAAAAAATTAGCCAGGCATGGTGGCGCATGCCTGTAGTCCCAGCTACTCGGGAGGCTGAGGCAAGAAAATGGCTTGAGCCCAGAAGTTTGAGGTTGCTGTGAGCTAGGCTGATGCCACGGCACTCACTCTAGCCTGGGCAACAAAGCAAGACTCTGTCTCAAAAAAAAAAAAAAAAAAGACATATCAGGGAATATTTTCCTTAAATAAAATAGAATAGAAAAAA
>CAUYSK010012841.1:0-39329 GCA_963575035.1 Avahi laniger
CCTAGCTCTCTGGGAGGCCGAGGCGGGCGGATTGTTTGAGCTCAGGAGTTCGAGACCAGCTTGAGCAAGAGCGAGACCCCGTCTCTACTAAAATTAGAAAGAAATTAATTGGACAACTAAAAATATATAGAAAAAATTAGCCAGGCGTGGTGGCGCATGCCTGTAGTCCCAACTACTCTGGAGGCTGAGGCTGGAGGATTACTTGAGCCCAGGAGTCTGAGGTTGCTGTGAGCTAGGCTGACGCCACGGCACTCACTCTAGCCAGGGCAACAACGTGAGACTCTGTCTCAAAAAAAAAAAAAAAAAAAGATGTAAATGGCTTCCTTCAGTTCATCTTTCTGGGATATGAATGAGTCCCTGATTTTACTAAGTTGCAGCTTTTGAGAAATTACCTTCCCTGGTTGAGATAAGACAAAGCCTTAGTAACTGAGCCCGAAAGAGGAGGGAAAGAGAGAGGAGAGGCAGACTTCATGACTGCCTTCTACATACTCAGAGAATGTAGAAAGGCTGAGTGCTGGACAGTCCCCCAGGGCAGCCCTTCCTCCCTGGGAGCTTCCCAGGGCCACAGCTGGGAGCCCCAATTCCCCGCATGGCAACCTATCCTCCCACCACCGCGGCCAGGCCAAGCCCAAGTACCAGGACGTGTCCCCTCCTCCTCAAACTCTGCGCCATCAGGAACACCTCCTTGGCCATCTCTCGAGTGATCGGGCTGATTCTGTTGTCACTGTCTGAGCTGCCATCCTCGGGGAGACGCTGGGTCAGCTCTGGGTAGGCAGAGGGGGCGCCACTCTGCCACTGTAAGAAGAGGACAAGTAAGAACTCATGAATTCCTGACACTCGGGCCTTTAAACTACAGTGGGGATGTCAACTGCCTTTTTATCGTTTTTTTCAACAAGAGCCGTGGGTATCAGGTGGGTTTCCTGATTCACCACGTCCCAGCAATTCTCGACAATCTTCTCCAACTGTGTGAGAAAACAGTGAGAAGAGGAGATGTAATGATTCCCTATTAATCTGTGCTCCATTCGTCCAAAATTTGCATAAACAGAAACCTGCTACATTCAGCTTCTGATATAGTACAAATATCACATTTTCTTTTCCTTTGTGAATTTTCAGGCCTTACATGGGGAAGGGAGAATCTGTACCCTCTTGAAGAAATTCAGCAATCCATGAATGTTCCAACTTTGGGAACCCAAACATTTTCACATTAGTTATTCTATTAATATAAGAAAAGACTTTACAGTTTTGGTGAGAATAATTGTGATTTTTTTTTTAACTTGGTTTTTGTTAACTTTCTAGTGAGAAAGACAAAAAAGCAGCCTCTGACATCTAGAAGTGGGCGTGGGACTTACAGCTAGGCCATATTATTTTCCTATTGGATCCTTTTTTTCTTTTTGGAAACAGGGTCTTGCTGTAGCCCCGGGTAGAGTGCAGTGGCATCATCATAGCTCACTGCAACCTCAAACTCCTGGGCTCAAGCAATCCTCCTGCCTCAGCCTCCCAGGTAGCTGGGACTACAGGCACATGCCACTATGCCTGGCTAATTTTCCTATTTTTGTAGAGATAGGGTCTTGCTCTTGTTCAGGCTGGTCTCAAACTCCTGACCTCAAGGGATCCTCCTACCTCCTCCCAAAGTGCTAGGATTACAGGCTTGAGC
Source organism: Avahi laniger (assembly GCA_963575035.1). Classification (NCBI taxonomy): domain Eukaryota; kingdom Metazoa; phylum Chordata; class Mammalia; order Primates; family Indriidae; genus Avahi; species Avahi laniger. The sequence goes on from CAUYSK010012841.1 coordinate 1,655, forward strand.
CACTCTCCCTGGCCTCCCCTAAGCCTTTTCCTGACCCTGGAATCAAGACAAGTTGCCCTGTACTTGGAGATAAATTCAATAAGAAAATGTCAAGAATGTCCTTCACCGTCTCTGCCTCACCCACTGGACCCTGAGTTCCTCAAGAGCGGGGGCTATGCCCTCACTATAGGTGGGACAGAGAACCTCTGGGCCTACCCCACCTCTACTTCTCCCTAAATGTCCCATACTAACGCCTCAGAATGGAAAAATCATAGCTGTTGTAAAGTGTGAGATCATAAACATGACAGTAAATTCTATCTAAATTGGGAGATAGAAGTTCATGATTCTATTTGGTCCAAGGCTACACATGTAGCAGATATTTCACCAAGAGAGAAATGGAAACCAAAGGATACTTGTGCCAGCCCGGTGGAGAGACCTGCCACGTGCACGTGTCCTTCCACCTCCACCTCGTTAGTCGGCTATGTTTTTGTCATCCTCTCCTCACTGTTGAGCATGCAGGAAGGGTGCCGCGGTTAAGGACATGGAATCAGAAGGCTAACCATCCGAAGAAGGGGTGAGTGCCACAGATGGATATAGTTTGCTTGTCCCCACCAAAGCTCATGCTGAAATCCGACCTGCAGTGTGGCAGCTTTGGGAGGTGGGTCCTGGTAGGTGTTTGGGTCACGGGGGCAGATCCCTATGACTAGAGTAATGCCCTCCCTTGGGGGCGAGCGAGCTCTTGCTCTATGAGGGAGCTGGCTGTTAAAAAAGAGCCTGGCACCTCCCCCCACCCTCTTCCTCTCTCGCCAAGTGATCTCTGCCCATGCTGGTTCCCTTCCACTTCTGCTGGGTCGAAGCAGCCTGAGGCCCTCATTGGATGCAGTCTTAAATTTGAATTGTGGGCAAAATAAGCCTCTTTTCTTTATAAACTACCCAGGGTCAAGTATTCTGTTATAGCAACACTAAACAGAGTAAGACGTGGGGTGAATTTTATACTTTCAGATGGGTGTTTAGTGAGCAGCTGCCATGCGACAGATGAGAGGACATACATGAGTCTGGATCTAAGAGACCTGACTTGGGGTGTGGGTGCCCCACAGAAGGGCGTTTGGCCCCAAGCTTGGCTCAGGAGCAAGCAGAGGCAGCAGCTGCCAAGTGTGTGGGAAGAGTCCTGAACTCTCCCATTTGATTTGGAAGTTGTCCAGACGCCAGGTGTGGAACTGGAGGGGGTGAAGAGCATCACAGCGAAGGCCTAGGTGCAGCTGCCTCCCTCTCCAACCACACGATATCCATGTCCACATCAGGAGCAAATCTAAGACTCAAAGGCACTGGGAGAACCTCTGGGTCCAAGTTCATCCTAGAGCTTTTATCGCCTGGAAAGTTCTTCCCATCCTTATTGGCAAACACAAATCCTATACTTCCTTTGAAGCTCTACTCAAGACTGCCTTCCATTCAGGAGACATCTAGAACATCCAACCCTTCCACGATCACTTTACCCCAAATTTGAACCCCGCCTGCACTTCTAGGCTGTCTTTAGCATCCTAGCAAACCATGTCCTGCATGCTGGCCATGTCAGATATTGTGCTTGGCAGGAAGGATCTAAAGACAAATAACAAGGAGTCCCTGAAGTTAGTGTCTGACAGTTTAGTTTTTCCAAGCTAGTGCATATTGAGAAGTCACCAGGCTTTGGGAATGTTTTTTTGTTGGCTTTTTCAATTAAATCATCCCGACCTTCTGAAAATTTGCAACGTCTTCTGTTTCGTTGGCCTTGTTTTAGACAGGCTGGGATGTCCTCTGAATGCTGAGAGGGGTGAGCTGAAGCTTTTTCTGGAGAGGGACTAATTTCACTGAGAGCCAGTGGCCACCCAGGCGGGGGCCCAGGGGCAGGTGAAGAGAAGGGAGGAGAAGTCATCTGACACTAAGACTCAACTGCAGTGACTGAAGACCAAGAAGGGAGAAAATGGTATGTGTGATCTGGTGGTCCTCGACCCAACGGTTAGATAACTCAGAAATATTCTTTTCAACTCACATCCCATATTTAACCATCAGGAACCTTAAACATCCAAAGCTAGGAATGTCTAGGCTCTTCAATAATGAAAGTGACCTAAGACTGTGTGCTGGACAGCCCCTTAACTGGAGTGGAGAATTTCCGGATGGTGACGTACAAGTGCCCTGGAGATGCAGAAGCCACTTCCCAAACCCATGTCCTCCCTCAGCAGGTTCTGGTGGGCGTTTGAGTGTTGTTCTGGGTTGAATGGAGGCTGTGTCTCTGCACCGCAGGAACTCCAGGGAGCAGGAGAGTAGGCAGACACAAGTCACAGATGGCAATTCTCCCTTCAGTGACTGGCCACACACTTGAGGGGGACCCTCGAGGTAGAGTCCTGTTTCCTGTGGTTTTTCAAACTGGAACAGTGTGTGTGCAAGGACACACTGCTTCCCTGGGGTGGAAACTCTGGAATGTGAGCCTTGCCCTTCACCCAGAAGAAACCAGCGTCCCACAGGAGAGATGAATCCTTCACAGGCAGATGAATGAGTTTGCTGTTCTCTCCAGGTGCTGGGTGGCCTGCATCACCTCGCCCCACAGCCATGGGAGCTGCTCCTTTGGCAGATTTTGATAAGAAGGAAAATGGACCAGGTGAACTGACAGAAACAGAATATGTTAAGTCAGTGAATGCAGGGGCATTAAGTATGTGTCAGAAAGACTCTATGAAGAAACAGATAAGAAAAGGAGGAGCCTGTAGGATATTTGAATTCATGAGACCAGATACGGAGCAAGGTGAGCCTAGAAGACAGTTAGTTGGAGAAGAGAACTGTGCCTGCTGTTCTCCCTGCTGCTTTGGTAAAAGGGCCCCTCTCATGACAATGACATTTGCATGGAGCAAATGAAGTAAGGAGTAATGGGGTTGAGAATCACATGGTCTGGTTGCCTTCATCTTGGGAGAAGGCCCGGGGAAGTGTTTGGGAGGGTCTGTGCAGCCAAGCATAAGGTCCTAACAGGGTAGGTCAGGGTGTGTATCAAACACTGGGCTGAGTGTGTTTGCTTGGGAACTTTCCAGGCACTGCCAACCTATTGTTTATCCCACTGACTTGGTCCTGGGCAATATAATAAATCAAATGTTTGGGACCCACGGTGCCTAAGTATTCTATCTGTTGCCCTGGAAGGAAACTAGTCTGCATGAATGATATTCAATAGACCCAATATCCTTCCAGTAAATCCTTCTTTTTGCCTGTGCTGATTCAAGTTGGATTCCTGCCACTTGCAAACAAAAGAGCCCTTTGGAAGAGGAAGGTAGCATCCCCAGAGGTCAAGGTAGGATGAAGCAGCCTGATCTACAAGAGGAGTGCTATTTGTCACAGCGAGGGACTCACTTCCAGTTGGAGTCATCTGGAACATTTCCTGGAAGATGATAATAATTGTAGCCACTATTTATAGTATACTATAAGTATAAAATAGTATACTATATATAAGGATACTTACTATATGTCAGGCAAGTGCAAATATTTTGCATGGATGCTTTCATTAACGTTCATCAGAAATCAATGTTTCCATTTTCTAGATTAAAATATTGAAGTCCAAAATAGGTACAAAGCTCCTCTGAGATCTCTGAGCTAGGAAATGGTAGAACTAAGTGCAGGCCAGGCAGACTGATTCCCATGCTTAGGCTCCTAGAGTCTGCACGTGCTGCCTGCCTGATGTGAATTACATACATGGACACTAAGATGGCTTTTTCTGGAAATTGGCAGGGTCTTTGGTTCCTAGAAAGACAATTGAGGTGGGAATGAAGGAAAGATGCTGAGTATCCTACCATGCCCACGTCCACTATGGTTGTCCCAGTGATGGCTGGCTCAGCAGGGCAGGTCCCCCCTGGGCTCCCTGGAGGGAGTCTGCGGGCAGCACCCTGAGAATCCACACTGCCCACTGCAGTGGCTCCTACTGTGTCCTCCTTGCAGTGGAACTGGGGCTGGATAGGCTCCTGTTCTGGGGCCCTTGCTGGCTCCTCCCTAAGTTTTAAGCACTGGGCCAGTAGTCTCCAGGCCTTGGTGTGACTACCTTGCCAGGCCTGGAGCTGGGCCATGGCATGGTGGGCCTTGGCTGCCCACTCCCACTGAAGCCAGTCTAAGATGTGCATTCCCCACTCTTCTGGGTGTTCTCGGAGCACAGGGATCCTCTGGGTCACCTCCTTGGTGAGGATGAGAATGCTCTCCAGAGCCATAAGAAGATCTTCCTGGCAGGGCCCAGACTCCTGACCTTCTGCCACAATTCCCCAAACAGCTTGAATACCAGACACCATTCTTTCCAGCGAGCATTCTGGCCTGGCCTGGGGTCCTGAGCAGACAGCATCTTGGAGGGCACGTTCATAGTCTGCATTGATGCTGCTGAGGTGGCCAGTCAGGGTCTTGGCATGAAGGAGGAGCTCCAAGCAGAGAAGCTCAAAGCGTGTGGACAGGCTGGGAGATGGTTTGGGTGAGGACACCAGGATCTGAGCCACATCCAGCAGAGCATCTGTGAGCACATGAACTTCCCTGCACAGAAAGGAGACCTCACCCTTTACCTGCTCATCCCCACATAGCAGGCTTGACAGCCTGGCAGCCTCTTGTAGTCTCTGAGAAACTTCTGCTGCCTGATCCAAACCTTTCTGCAGGCCCCCTTGGCCCTTCATTGCCTGTCTCAGGGGCAGTAGGAACAGGCTTTGTCTCCCACTGAGCCTCTCCATGTACTGGAGCAGGTCTTGGACAGCCATTGACCATAGAAGGCACCCATCTTCAACACTTTCTTCCCATGACTTGGGGGCTTGGAGACCATCAGATGCCAGAACCTTGTCCACCAGCTGTTTAGCATGGGTCTCTGCCTCCTCCAATCTGCCTTTCATTTGTAAAAGCACTTCTAGATGCCTAGTTGAGTCAGGGTCCTTCTTATCCAAAACTGTAGGCCCACTTTTAGCTGCTAGTTGAACCATTGAGGCTAAATTCTGCTGAAGCTCCATGAACACTGCCATGTTCTCTGGGAGATCAGCTGTTAGATTATGGCAAAATAGTTGTTGACACAGAGGGTACCAGTCACCAGCCATGGCTACCAAACCCTGCCTGGTTTCTCTGGTTCTCTCAGACGAGTGGAGAGCCACTTCCAGAAGCCTATCAGCTCTAGCAGGTGTGCAGTGTGCTATCTCCCTTGCCAGGTCAACAACAGAAGGTGTCAGTGTTGAGATTTCTTCGAGTCCCATCATCCTTTCTGACCCCAGTGGCCTCTCTCCAGCCAGGGCCCCTTGAGCTGCACCCACAGCTGCATCTTGCCCCAGTAAGTTGGTGCAAGCTGAGGTCATTGCCTGGTGGTCATGGCGCTCTACAGCAAGGGTGGGTTTGCTGATGGCAGGGAGTGGAGAGTCCCTTCTCCGTGGATGGGTGTCAGGAATCAAAGGGCAGGAAGGATAGGCCATTGGTGCATACGAGGTGCCCGAGCCATTTTCCCCCAGCCCAGGCACCTTCTGGTATTTCAATTCAGGGGCGCTGGAGTCCTGGAGGCTGGGGAGAATGAAATAAGGCCGTGTCTTAGCAGTGTCAAACTTTCGGACTTGGTCTCGGAGGGGGCTGAGAATATCTGGGTGGTTACTCCCATCCAGCCCTTCTATGATGCTCTGAGCTGAATGGACCAGATGTTTTGCCCTGGTTAAAAAGGCATCAGTGTCCCAAGAGCCATACCCATCTGAACAGTGCTCAGCATCTGCACCCAAGACCAGAGAAGATTGCTCCAGCTGCTGGATCAAAACTCTTAGGCCATTCCGGAAAATGGGATCTCGATCTCGACCCACATACCTGTTCATTACCTGCACTATGTGTGTGGCTCGACCCTGTAAATAAGCCACACATCGGGAAAGCTCTCTGGGATTTCCACTCCTCAAAGCCCATGTAAAGAAATCCAAGTGCTTGGTCATTTCCTGAATGGACACACTTAGGAACTCAGGAATATAGAGAACATCATCAAAACATGCCAACAGGCTTTCAGATGCCCTGGCCCAGGCCTGCGGCAGGGCCTGCAGGGCAGCAGGGCTCCAATCCAGAGCAGAACCGTGGGGGCTTTGTGAAAAAAGCTGTTGCACTCTAGCCACAAGCCCCCAAAGGCCTGCGATGGCGGCCTCCATCTCTCTGCCAGTTTGTTGTCGGGGGCAGCAAACCAAGGCCAAGTGAGCCACCCTGAGCATCTGCTTGGCCTGGTCGTGGAAAGCAGCAAGGAAAAGCTGCAGGCTCTGCGGCAAGGCCTCGCCATCGCACAGGGAGCTGTCCGGGGTAGTGGCCAAGGCGACCTGGACCAGCCTTTGAAGAGGACTTCGCGTGTCTGTGAACGTGTCCAGGATCTGGCGCAGTAGCCCACTGCAGACTCCCTGGGTGAGGGCCTCGGTAGCGGCTCGCAGCGCCGCGCGCTCCTCCCCCGGCTCCAGCCTTCCTCGGCCTGTCCCCGGAGGCCGGCCGACGGCGCCCCGCAGCTCCAGCAGCCGGCCGCAGAGGACCACCAGGCGCAGCCTGTCGGGCGGCGCGGAGCAGGCGGCCAGACGCATGCAGTGCCAGAGCACGGCCGCCAGAGGCGGGTCCAGCAGGCCTCGGCGCAGGTGCTCGGGCCCGGGCGCCGCCAGCAGCTCGCGCAGCTGCCGCAGGCGCCGGGCGAGGGCGCCGTTCCCCGTGCGGGCCGTGGCAGCAGCGGCGCTGGGCTCCAGCCGCGCCAGGAGCTCCCCGAGGGTCTTCCTGGTCAGAGCGAAAACGTGGCGCCGGGAGGCGGCCATCTGCAGATCGCGCGGGTGCCGGAGGTGGCCGCGGACGACCGCGACCAGTGCGGAGACGCAGGCCCGCAGCTGGCGGCCCGCGTGGCCCAGGCGCTCCTCTGGCCCGCGCGCCGTCAGGCCCCTCAGGCGCAGCAGCGCCGCTGCCAGGTCGGAGAAGGGGCCGCACAGCGAGGCCGCGTCGCCTGCCGCCTCCAGCACGTCCAGGCAGGTCAGGCACCAACCGGCTGCCCGCACCATCTTCCTCGCCATTGCAGCGTCTTCAAGGAGTAGGACCTGTTCGGGCATCGAGGGGAAGACAGGGTTGAAGATCCTTGCCGTTTCTGGAGCGATGGCTACTCCCTCCCCCAGGTTTACAAATAAACATCGCCCAAATCTCCCAAGACTAACGCCAAAATAAGTCACTTGGAGTGGTGTTTACAAGAAAACATTTGTTTTAACTGAAAATGCAAGGCCTCGTAAATTTGAGCTACATTTAACGAGGCGTCCAACCTGCGTTAGGAGTGCAGATCTCCAGGTTAGGGGAAAGCAGTGAACGGTCTACGTGGTAACCTGCGCCTAACGGAAGCGTGTTGAGGGAGGACTTATTATTTGGATGGGGATCTATCTTCGGGCTGGAGGAATAGTCTGTCCAGGAAGTGCCTCTGAGAAATCTTTCCTAGCCACCCCCTCCAACAGAGCCAGTACCCAAACACTTCCAAAGTCTGCCCTTCCTCCCTCTCCTGTCAACAGGAGGTGCCCACAGCCCTCTCACTCTGCCTCTCTCATTTCCTTATCTCCAACCTTCCTTTAATAAGGATCTGTTAAATTACAAATACCACCCTCCATAAGCCACACTACTAAAGTTTGAATGATGAACAACAATATTTGCTAATATTTAAGGCATATCGATTCTAACAGGGGGAATGTCCCAACCTTAAAGAGTCGTGTGGTAATGGTGGAATGGCAGGATGAATAGAGGGAGTATTTGGAGGCTGAAGCATTTTTCTGGCTTCCTGAGATCATTGCAGCTTTAAGCCAAAGCAGCAGAGCTTTCATTTTGGAGCCAAGTTTGTCAAATAGGCTGAGAGTTACATAGGTTTCAGTAGTCTTTCCCCACAGCTCCTTGACAAGGGCAGGGTGGAAAATAACCCCTTTGGTGACATCTTTTTATTAGATAAGCACAACTCTTTTAGCTTGGGACACTGCTCCCTATTATTGGTGGCTAAGTGTGGGGGTGCAGAGACTGCATGTGGATTTAAGATCATAGACTCTAACTCAGTATGTCTACCCAGCTCCCTGTGGCAGCCTCCACATTTAGCACTTGTGGCTGTGTGCTTGGCAGAAATTTGGGCTGGTTTCTCTCTCTGGGGCAGGCATCACCTGTGGGAATCACATGTCCCATCCACGCTCCCCAGCAGTGAGCTCTCTGTACAGACCAACAAGCCAGCCAACTGACATCAGCTTCACCTTTGTGGTGTTCACCAGGATCTGCTGAGCTGTGGTCACTAGCTCCTCCCGGTGGCTCTGGCATTCTGGCTGAAGATGGAGCTTCTGCGCCACCAGGGTGATGTTCCTTCCAGACAGCATCAGACACTCAGCAGCAGGCCTCATTTCCTCCCTGAGCCACTCCTCCTCAGAGTCTTCTGCCAGCCTGGATGCACACATTACAGTTGTAACATGTAATGTTACCAAAATGAAACGTAGCCACAGGGAAATTATGATACACAGGAGTTGCAGAGCACTAAGCAGCCATTAACATGGAGATGTAAGCCTGTGTTTATGGTCACAGACGCCTCTCCAAGACATAGTGTTGAGAAAACAAAACAAAACAAAACAAATTACAGAATAGAATGTAGGGCAAGATCCCATTTGTTTTCAACGGTATACAGATCTATTAATACATAGAAAAGTTATCTTTCTGGAAGGATGATCATATAATTGTGGTAATATTGTGGTATCTTAAAGTATATTTTGGGGCCATGCTCAGGCCTGTAATCCTAGCACTTTGGGAGACTGAAGAGGGAGGATCATTTGAGGTCAGGAGTTTGAGGCCAGCCTGAGCAAAAGCCAGACCCCATCTCTACAAAAACAGAAGAATTAGCCGAGTGTGGCAGCACGTGCCCCCAGGAGTTGGAGGTTGCAGTGAGCTATGCTGACACCACTGTACTCTAGCTGGGGTGACAGCAAGACTCTGTCTCAAAAAAAAAAATTAATAAATAAATAATAATAAAGTATACTTTGTTCTTTTTTGAACTGCTCTTATTTTCTCCGTAATGAACATATATAATTACTACAAAACAAATCTATTTTTAAAGAAAGAAAACAATATCTAGAATCTCGTCGTAATCCATGCTATCAAGAGGAAAGGTTTTATGTAACAAAAATCAGTTTCTATGAATGAACACAGACATTCACAGCAACTATTTTGTTAATGTGACAAATATTTATTTCAATAATAATCCCTAACCCTACAACTCAAAAGCCCCACTCCCACCAGCTCCCATCCTTTTAATAGTTACTCTTTAGAAATGAGGCCAAGCTATGCGCCCTTGGAATTATGGGCTGGGATGACATGGGAGCACCAGTGGGAGTGATCGTTGAGAAGTTCTCCCAGCTTTTGGTCCCTTACTGAGCAGCAATCAATTTCAAGACCCTTCACCGCTTCCTGTCCCAAACATCCCAGCTACCCTCACAGGTAGCTGTGAAATATCCCATGAGTTCCTAGCATGCAGAATCACACCACTAACCCCAAACAGCCCAGCACAGCAAAATGCCAGCACACTAGGGGAGAGGGGAAGAGGGCAGAGAATGCTGTCTCCTTCCCTTCTTTTACTTTTGATTCCTCAAGGAGAATTTGCTCATCAGCTGCAGTTGACACGCAGGTCCCTCAGCCCATAAATATGACTTTGTGTCACATCCTGACAGCCATTCAGTTGCAGAGCTGGGGCCCTCACCAGGCAGCCTAGCTTTCTGGTTTTTCTCATCTCTCAACGTTAAAATGGAGGGGAGAGAAACACCTGCCAAGGATCAGGGGCACAACACGAAATGCGGTGTGGAGACAGCTCTAAGGCAATTCAATGGCTGTGTCCTTGTATGATCTGAGTACAAGGTGCACCACATGGAGTAAGTCGGTAGAAATCCTGCGATGAAACTTCCCCACTCTCATCCCTTTTCCTTGAGACCTTCAAATCATTTTTCACTCCTCTTTCCTCCATTCACTTCCATCCCTACTTTTAGATTTGGCTGAGACAGTTTAATGTTCTTAATTTGGGGTTGCAATTAGAATTTCCCTTAGCTTTGCATATTCTCTTTCAAGAATTTTGACTCTTAAATCCTTCCAAAATACTATACGATTATCCTTTACAAAGTTCTTGTCTTCTTCATCCTCTCTTGAGGTCTCTGGTCTCTGTGATTTAGAGTTGCTTCTTCATATTTTTCTCAGTTGGGGAGATACATTCACTACATCCTTGCAGATCTGCATTTATGTTCTTCCCACCATCAGGTAAATAATGAGCTGTCTGGGCAGAACAATGTGAGTTACAGACCCTTCCTCTTACCAGTGTAGATTCTTAATGTCAACATCTTCTGGCATCCAGAGCTGCAGGTGAGAAATCTGAGGCTGGTCTAATTGATTTTCCTCTGTAAGTAATTTGTTTTTATTTTGTTTGAAAGCAGTTGGAGTTCAAGACTCTTACCAATGTATGCTTAATGTATATCTTTCCTCCACAATCTCATCTAGAACCAGGATGCTGTTTTTATCTACAGGTTTGGGTCATAAATTGGCCCAGAGAAATCTTCTACCATTTGTTTAATTGTCACCTCTGCTCAATGTCTTCATTTTTTTCCCTCTAGAAGCCTCATTATTTGCAGGTGGAGTCTCCCGGATCTGTCCTCCATTTCTGCTACTTTTTTCATGCATGGTTTCTGCTTTTACTCTCTGGTTCGAATGATATCATTAGCTTGTTCTTCCAGACAATTAATTTGAGTTGAAACAGTAAATGTTCTCAAACTTCTGCTTCAGACTATGAAGGTATTAGACTCTTCCACCAAGAACACTCACAGAAGATGGATAAAATGTTTTTCTAAATAATACCAACTGTTTTAAGTTTTTAGAGAGCAACTAAGGCAATGAGGAATTTTTCCTAAGTAACGCAGATCCAGAGGCAGAAAAGCCATGCAGAAAGTGTCAACTACACTGAGACCAGTATCACAGCACGGAGAAAACAAAAATTGCAGACAGGCACAGTGGCTCATACCTATAATCCCAGCACTCTGGGAGGCTGAGGCAGGAGGAGTGCTTGAGGCCAGGAGTTTGAGACCAGCCTAGGCAATATAACAAGACCCTGTCTCTACAAAAAATATTTTAAAAATAGCAGCAAATGCTGACACATGTCTGTAGTCCCAGCTACTCAAGAGGTTGAGGAGGGAGGATCACTTGAGCTAAGGAGTTCAAGTTTAGTAAGCTATGAGCTATGATCGCACCACTGCACTTCAGCCTAGGCAACAGAGCGAGACCCTGTCTCTAAAAAAAAAAAAAAAAAAAAATTAGAGTGTACGTCTTGATGTCTTGTCAATGTGGAGGGAAACTGATAAATACTTCAGGCTTTTGGTGGGCACCCTGAAAATCCACCTCGTAGGAGAAAAAACATACTGGCATCTTCTCACAGAGACTGAAACTAGTCTCGAATTATTTCAAGATAAAGGTGAGCTGTTCCTACTTTAACTACCCACCAGAATAAAATTAAGTTCTTTCTGGAAGGAGATAATACTAGCTAGAACCACTATAACTTTGCGTACATACTCCTATGGTCTGAATGTCTGTGTGCCCCCAAAATTCATATGATTATTTTGGAAAGGAGGCCCTTTAGGAGGTGATTAGGTTGTGGGAGCAGAGTCTTTATGAATGGGATTAGTGCCCTTATAAAAGAAGCCCAAGAGGGACCCTTTACCTCTTCCACCATGTGACACAGCTAGAAGGTGCCTTCTGTGAACAAGAAAGCAGGAATTCACCAGACACCAAATCTGTCGATACCTTGATTTTGGACTTCTCAGCCTCCAGAACTGTGAGAAATAAATTCCTGTTGTTCATAAGCTACCCAGTCTATGGTATTTTGTTACAGCAGCCCACAGTAAGATACACACTATACTGTACTCAATTTAAAAATTACCCCACGTGAAAAGATAAAGGTGGCATCTCAAATTGCTAGGGTAAAGACAGACTACAACAAATGGTGCTGGATACCCCTGGCGTATGTGCCAGGTATAATGACCTCCCCTCAAGTGTGGAGGGACCTATGAATATGATGGGATGTCATTCTATGATTATGTTCATTATATGGAAAACGTGATTTTTCAGATGTAGAGTCCTCAATCAGTGGGCTTGAGTTAAGTAAAAGGGAGATGTTCTTGGGTGGGCCTGATACAATTAGATGAGCTTTTAAAATGTCCTTCTCCAACGTCCTTCTGGAAGAGAGGTTGAAGCAGCAGGGATGCTCTCCTGTAGGCCTCAGAGAAGCAAACTGGCACTTTGTGGGGAGGGCCATGTGTCAGGGAATGGCAAGCATCCTTTAGGAGCTGAGGGCCTCAGTGCTACAACCCAAAGAAAGTAAATTCTACCCACAACTAGGGAGCTTGGAAAGGGACTCAGGCCTCAGATGAGATTGCAGCCCCAGATGACACCTTCATCTCAGCGTGGTGAGACGAAGCAGCAGGTCCCGACACGCCACGCCCAGACTCCTGATCCACAGAATCTGAGAGATATTGATCATAAAACGGGAGTCGTTTTAAGCTGCCATGTTTGTGCTGGTGTGTCATGCAGCAATAGAAAACTAATACAAATGCAAATGAATAACATAACAAAACTGAAGGGGATGGGGTGATAGGTATGTTGACTATCTGATCGCGGTCATGGTTTCATGGGTATATAGGTATGTCAAAATGTATCAAATTGTGAACTTTAAATATATGCAGGTTATTTATGTTAGCTGTGCCTTAAGAAAACCTTTTTTAAAAAGCAAGGGCAGAATGAAGACTTTTCAGACAAACAAAAACTGAGGGAGTTCTTAACTAGTAAGTCTGCATTAAAGGAAATATGAAAGGAAATTCTTCAGGCAGATGGGAAATAATCATAGAAATCCAGGAAGGAATGAAGAACACTGGAAAGGATAAAGTTAAATGAATATTAACAGATAAAATAATAATAATTATGTTTCGTGGGGTTTAAAGTGTGTTTAGAATTAAAATACAAGACCACAATAGCATGAAAAAGTGGGAGGGAAAGATGAACGGAGTTAAAATGTTCCAAAGCCCTTGCATTGTCTGTAAATTGCTAAAAGTGCTAATTTATTTTAGAACCTAAAAAGTCAAGGATTCATGTTGTAATGAGCTAATTCTTGCATAGTTTACAACATTAAAGGAATAATAAAAGAATGTATAACTGCCAGACTAATAGAAGAGAAATGGAATATTAAATAGACTTGAGTAATCCAAAAGAAGGCAAGAAAGGAGAACACAGTCACAGAGAATAGATGAGACAATTGGGAAACCAATAGCAAGATGATATATGTATATCCAAACAGTTGAGAAACTATGTGAAATGCAATTGGACTAAATATTCCAATTGTAATGCAAGGATTGTCAGACTGGCAGAAAAGATACACATATAAAGTCACAGATTAATTGAAAGCAAAAGAATGGGAATGATGATATACCATGCAAATACTAACCAAAAAAAAAAATCTGGGGTACCTATAGTATTTGAACAAAGTGGACTTTAAGGCAAGAAGAATTATTAGATATAAAGGGACACATCTCATAATGATAAAAGGGTCAATTCAATGGGAAGATAGAACAATTCTAAATTTGTAAGCACTTTATCATATAAGCTCAACATAGAAAAGCAAATAGTAACAAAACTAAAAGGAAGAATAGATCCACAATCATAATAAAAGATTGTTAGCATGCCTCTCTTAGCCAAAAAACAAAACCATGACAAAACTATAGAGATGTAATTTATGAACATATTAATTTGCCCTAAATGATATATACAGATTAGTACATTTAGTAATTTAGAATACATGTCTATTCAAGGGTACATGGAACATTTACAAATATAGGCCAAATGCTGGGCCACAAAACATGGCTAAAAATTTATATATTTATTGGATCAGAGTATAATTATGCTAGAAATAAGAACAAAATGATAACTACAAAATCCCCAACTGCATGTCCAGGAGAGACTGAAGTTGGAAGCAGAGGGAGAAGATGTGTTAAACCATCATCTTTCCCAGGACGACTGTGGTGCTTATGCTGCCTGTGTAGGGTACAGCCCACAGGCACTGTTCACATAGACCCTGAGTAAATGGGTCCCCTTGGGGGGTCCTTCCCTGTTTACCAGTCAGAATGGCCTGTTTTATGCACACATCTATATATGCATGTTTATATATCTATATGGATAGATATAATTATACAGATATTTCTTCATATGAGTTTAAAAAAAGGAAAAGTGGAAAGATAGGGAAGAAGAAGGATGAGAAGAAGGAGTAAAAAGGAGAACGAGAAAAGAAAACTATCTGGAATAAATATATAGTGAGCCAAAGCGTTCCCAGTGGTTATCCTTACATTGTAATTCTTAAGCTCATTCATATTCATTATACATTTGATGTTCATCTATGATATAAGTAAAAGGAAATATATACCGTGTTGGCTTCTTCTCTCAGGTTCCTTTCTAAAGCCTCGCCCTGCTGCCAAACACTGGTCTAGGGACTGCAGATGGGGCAAGTTCCTTCTGGCCCCCCGAGAGCTTACCCAGCAGAAGGGAAAGCTGGAACCTGCAGCCAAACATTTAGCACGGTTTTTGCTGACTGTGTCCATTTGGACCCTCCCTGAGAGCAGCTCCGGGAGCTGCTCTGAAAGTCAGAGGAGCCAAACCTTCATCCAAATATGAATTACTTGCAGTATTGCCCTAATAGCTGGGCTGGACCATTTCCCATGCTCTTGAGCACAGATAATTCTCTGTATAAATAATTTACCTTGCCAGGAACAGACAATACAACAAAGACATTTGCACAGAAACAGATAAAAATGACGTTTAACTTCTCTAAAAATTTAGTGTGAAATGTATTGTGTTCAAAAACTTAGAATGTACAAAATAGTATTAAATTTATATGAGATCACTGTTCCCAAACTTCTAAACAAATTATTATAAATATTTTGGCAAATTTCTGTCCATGAATTTTTTTTCTTTTTACATAATTGGGGTCACACCATGTACAGTTCCCCCTGCCCCCACCCCAGTTCCATATCTTCTTTTTAATTGTGGCAAAATATACATAAAATAAAGTTTACCATTTTAACCATATTTAGGTGTACAGTTCAGTGGCATTAAGTATAGTCACACTGTTGTGCAACCATCACTAACATCAATCTCCAGATCTATTTTCATCATCCCAGACTGAAACTCTGTGCCCATTAAACATTACCCCCTCATTACCAACCGCCACCCCACCCCCAGCCTTTCGCAACCACCATTCCACTTTCTGTCTCTGTGAATTCAAATACTTAGGCACCTCATTTTAAGTGGGATCATGCAGTATTTGTCTTTTTGTGTCTGGCTTGTTTTACTTAGCATCATGTCCTCAAGGTTCATCCATGTTGTGGCACGTGTCAGAATTCCCTTTCTTTTTGAGGCTGAATAATATTCCATTGTATGAATATACCACATTGTGTTGATTCATTCATTCATCAATGGACATTTGTGTTGTTTCCTCCTTTTGGCCATCGTGAATAATGCTGCTATGAACATGGGTGTACAAATGTCAGTTCATGTCCCTGCTTTTAATTCTTTTGGGTATATACCCAGAAGTGGAATCGTTGGGTGTTAATTCTACTTTTAGTATTTTTAATGCTAATTCTATTTTTTGAGAACTCATGTGCAGTTTTGAATTCTCTTTTTATCTAATTCTCTTAACTTCTGAACATTTTTCAATATTTTTGTAACTTCTTTTCTATAATTTCAAACTTACACAAAAGTTGCAAAAATAGTACAATATACCCTAAAATATCCTTTAACCTAAAATATCCTTTTACCCTAAAATATCCTTTAATCCTTCAACAATTGTTATCATTTTTCTACATTTGCTTTATTATTTCTCTCTGTGTCTCTGTAAGGGGTGTGTGTGTGTGTGTGTGTGTGTGTGTGTGTGTGTGCGTGTAGACAGTTCCAGGCATGGTGCTCCTTTACCCAAAATGATTTAGTGTGAAATTCCCTAAGAACATTCACTTTCCTAACTATAAAACAATTATCAAAATCAGGAAATTAAACATTGATATAATACAGCTGCTCCTCCACTTACCATGGTGTTATGTTCTGATAAATCCATTATTTAAGTTGAAAATATCATTAATTAAAAATGCATTTAATATATCTAACCTACTGAACATCTTTGTTTAGCTTAGCCAATCTTAAACATGCTCAGGGCATTTGTATTAGCCTATATAATTGGGTAAACTCATCTAACACAAAGCCTATAGTGTAATAAAGTGTTGAGTATCTCATGTAATTTATTGAATACTGTACTGAAAAACAGAATGGTTGTGTGGGCACTCAAAATATGGTTTCTATGGAATATGTGTCACTTTTGCACCATGGTAAAGTCAAAAAATTGGGAGTTGAACCATCGCAAGTCAGGACCATCTGTACTATTATCTAATCCAAAACCAATAGTCAAATTTTGTTAGTTGTCCCCAATCTGAGAATGTGCATTATATGTCAAGTCTTACAGTGGGCAGAATTCTAAAGATGTACTCCTCCATTCCTTCCTCCCCCAATATTCTTGTCTCCTGGTTAGTCAAACACAAATCTAGGTACTGCCGTGCAGAGACTTTGCAGATGCAATTAAGGTTACTAGTCAGCTGACCTTAATAGAGGGAGTGTATCTATCTAGGTAGGTCCAATGTAATCACATGAACCCTTAAAAGCAGAAGAGGATGGCAGAAGAGCGAGTGAGAGAGGTGTGGAAGAAGAAGTTAGAAAGATTCCAAGAGGAAAGAGAATTTGACCTGCCCTTGCTGGAGGGGGCCATGGAATTGCAGGCAGCCTCGAAGACCAAAGACCAGCCCCTGGCTGACAGCCAGCAAAGAAACAGGGACTTCAGTCCTACAACCACAAGGAACTGAGTTTGGCCAACCACTGGAGGACGTTATATTAAATGAAATAAGCCAGAAACAGAAGTTAAACACTCCATGCTCTCACTCCTATGTGAAAACTAAAAAAAAAAGTTGATCTCATGGAAGTAAAAAGTAGAACTGACAACACTAGGGGCTGGGAAGGGTAGGGAGAAGGGAGGGATAAGGAGAGATTTGTTCAAGGATACCAAATTACAGCTAGATAGGAGGGCTAAGTTCTAGTGTCCTAACAACTGCAGGATGACTAGAATTAACAATAATATATTATACAGTTTCAAATAGCTAGAAGGAAGATATTTAATCTTCCCAGCACAAAGAAATAATAAATGTTTGAGAGGATGGATATTCTAATTACCCTGATCTGATCACTATGCATTATATGGATTGCAACGTCACTGCGTATTCCCCATGAATATGTACAATTATTATTTGTCAATTAAAAATTTTTTAAAATTTTGTTACCTTCTCAGAATGTTCCACTGTGATCCATATAAAACCCTTTGCTCTGCCTTGCTTCCCCTTTCGGACTGAGTGGGCTCCATTTCAGAGGACCTCACCAAACATGATTCCTTGATGTCTATAACATTAGAGCTAGAGCATCAGAAAGCAGCCCCACCCCAGAGAAATCCCTAACAGAAGAGCTCTAACCAGCTGAAACTGGGAAAGTGCACAGCCTCCCCGGGGACTTAGTTATCTCTAGAACAACTCCTGAGACTTTCTCTGTCTTTTTTGACCTTTGATATTTTATGAAAAGCATATGCCGGTTATTTGTGGAAAGTCCTTCAATTTGGGTTTGTCTGCTGTTTTATTAATAGATTCAGGTTATACATTTGGGGAAGTTATTCTCGCCAGGAGGACATCGTGTTCTCAGTGCACCACCCTCAGCAGAAACGTGATGCTGGTTTTGTCCTGATAACAGTAATGTTAACTTAGGTTACTTGGGTAATATGCTATCTGCCAAGATTCTCCTCTGTAAAACTATTTTCCCCTTTGTAATTAATAAAAACATTGCAGAAAGATACCTTGAGACAATATAAACATCCTACTCCTCATCAAACTTTTGTCCATTAATTTTAGCATTTATCGAAGACCTTTGCCTGGAATAGTTATTATTATGATAGCTGCCAAATGATAATTATCCAACTCCATGATTTCTTCTACACTCATTAGTTGTCATTCTTCTACAAGGAAGAATGTTCCCTGCTTCTTTATTTATTCATTTATTAGCAATATGGATTCATTGGTTCTAATTTTATTCCATGGGTTTTAATCTGTTATCATCATTTTTATTTTGATGCTCAAATTATACCATATTGGGCCATATTTGTCCCAAATTTACCTCTTAAATTGGCTCCTGTGTCTTTTGGATATGTCCCCATCAATTTTTTTTTTTATCATTTTCTTACTTTCTTGCAAACAAGATATTCTAAGTTCATCTTTTACTTTTTTTACCCTGGTCCTGAAATCAGCCATTTCTCCAAAGATTCCCGGCCCTTTTTAGTGGCAAATGGTATTTAGAAAGTAAGATCTGGGTGACCGGTATACTCATGGCTACCAGGGTACCATTGCTTCTAGGTCTTTCTCGTAAGCAGAGCAAGGGAAATGGATACACGTACACAAACATATGTACACACATATAGACACACAAAATATTTAAATATGAGTTCATGCTAATACCTCCAGTTTTAATGCAATACCACAGGATTCTTCTTGGCCTTCCCTCCTTTCATATTTGTTATTTTCCTTCTTCACTAGTGAGAAACCTGGCTCCCAATATCCTCAGTACAGTTACTCATTTGTTCCATGAGTATAGAATGCAGAAAGTACTCCCAGAATTGTTTATTCACACCATTTTGAAAAACAAACCCACTAAGTGGAGTTTAATATATGTTTGTCATTTTGCCTTTAGATTGAACGTTTATGTTAAGGTATCTTGCTCAAAAGTTATTCGTAATAGTTTTTTTATTTTTCCACAGCATGATTATGTTAACTTATAAACCAGTTGGATGCATTGGTTTATGTTTGTTTTCCATTTTAGTTTTTTCCCCAAGCTTGAAGATTTAAATGTTTTTGCATATTAAAAAAAATACTAATATGGTGGCCAAAGTCAAAATTATACAAAAAGATATAGTCAGAGAAGTGTCCTCTCTCCTGTCCGCCATCTCCATCCCATCCTGCTGACTTCCGTGACACCAGTCTCATTGGTGTCTGTCTAGTCTTTGCTGTATTTCTTTTAGCAACCATAAGAAGATCATGTATATTTCCTTATTCCTCCCTTCCTTCTTATGCAAAAAGGAGCATACTGCCATGGGCTGCTCTGGGATGCAGACACAGACATGGAGATTAGGAGCAGGAGGCTTACTAGAAAGTGTCCCAAGGTTGACCCCTGTGAAGGGAAGGGAGAGAGCAGGATTGGACAGAGAGAAGCTGAGCTGCAATATGGCCTCAGCAGAGGCCTCAGCTGACCATATGGGGACTCCTGAAACTGGAAAGATCCTTCAGAGCTGTCCCATGTTGGGTGAGAAGTCGGGGGTCTTTATACCCTACATCTAGCAGTCACTGGATGTGCCACCTAGGAAAGGCATGACCTTAGCGGGCCAATTCTCTGCAGCCAAGGCAGACCCCCACAGCGGGCTGACATCTCTGGGCTTTCTGCCGGCACCACTAAATCCTCCGTTCCTGAAGGGGGTCTGGGTGGTGCATCGCAGCATCCACCACACAGACTACGTATTCTCCTGTACACTTTCTTTCTTCACATAACGTTGTATCCTAGAAATCACTCCAGATCATTTTATAAAGATCTTCCTTATTAACGGCTGTACAATATTATTTCAATGTGTGAATGTACTATTGTTTATGCAATGCACACAATGTGTAGATGTACTATTGTTTATGCAATGAATCTCCTACATATGGGCATCTGTGTTGTTCCAAATGTTGTGCATTACAAATAATGTTGAAATGAATAACCTTGTACATGTGCATTATTGTATCAATGGAAATGTATCTTCAAGGTAAATGCCCATGACTTCATTCTGTATACCCTTTACCCATCTTCCCTTACCTTATACAATCATAGTACATTTATCAACACTAAGAAATTAACATTGGTACACCACTACTAACTAAATGACCAGTTTGGGTTTTACCAGTTTCTTCCACTGCTATCATTTTTTTCCAGGATCCAACAGGATATCACGTTGCATGTAATCAGCTTGTTTTCTTAGTCTCCAGTCTGTGACTGGTTGGAGATTTTCTTTTTCTTTCTTGTGAGATACTTCTCAGGGCAGATTCCACCTCCTCCCTCCATCCCCTTATTGTGTAAAATGTAATATGGGCTATTTATGGGTATTTATTTTATTCTTTAGCTTATAATGCAATGCTATTGTTATTTATTTTATTGTTTTTAAATCGTTCTAGCTTTGGCCATTGGCTCTTTCAGGTTGGCTCTTGTGTCCTATATTAGTTTTCTATTGCTGCTATAACAAATTACTACAAATTTGATGACTTTAAACAACACAAACTTATTGTTGCACAGTTCTGGGTGTCAGAAGTCTAAAATGGGTCTCAATGGGCCAAAAGTCAAGGTGTCTGCAGAACTGGGTCCTTCTGGAGACTCTGAGGGGAGAATCTGTCTCCTTGCCTCTTTCAGTGTCTGTGGCTGCCTGGGTACTTGGGCTTGTGGCCCTTTTCTTCATCTTCAAAGCACATCACTCCAATCTCTGTTTCCATTGTCACGTTACTTTCTCCTCTCTGTGACTCTTCCTGCACCCCTCCTATGACACCTGGGACTCCATCAGGCCCACCCAGATAATCCAGGATCACCTCCCATTTCGAGGCCCCTTTGCCACGTAAGGTAACATATTCACAGGTTCCAGGGATTAGTACATGGACATAGCTGGGGGCCATCATTCAGCCTTCCACAAGTCCTTTTAACATGACTCCATCTTTATATTTTCTTCTGGCACTACAAGATGCCCCAGCCTTATCTTGTATTTTCCTGGCCCCAGCCCTAGAATTTCTCAACCATTTTTCCAGAGATACCTGAAGGTGCGCTGGGCATGCTCATCGATACTGGAATGTCTAGGGCTTCTCTGGAGACAGAGCTAACAGATACATCTAAACTACACAGATTAGTATACATGTGTATGCACAGATACACATACACACACCACACAAACACACGCATACACATACACACACACGTGAATTCATACTGAAACCTCCCACTCTAGTACTCAGGGCTCTTTCTAACCTTCCCCACTTGCTTATTTGTGACTTTTTTCTCTGACAGTGAGACCCTGACTTTTATTATTACAACATGTTTACTTATTATACTTGTAGTTTCAAAATTGCTAATCCATTCCTCTGTGAGAAACAATTTTACCAACTAGGATACAGTGTTTCTATACAGTTCTTGTTGTCCTTAGCTGTGCAAGATCCAGACAGAACACTGTTTTCCAAAGTTGCTTCATTCAGCTCCTTCTTTCCCCCGCCCAACCCTTTCAGCAAGGTTATGTCATGCGTTTGTACTAAAGTTATATTCCTCTGTCACAGTCTGCATTTCGCCATGGGATTTCCTAACAGCCTGGTTCATTTTTTAACTTTGCATACAGTAAAGTCCATTCTTTGTGGTGCACAGTCCCATGTGTACTTGGTATTTCTGGGCTTTCTTTTCTGTCCCATTGGCCAGTCTGCCTCTTCATGTAACTGTATCACACTACGTTCATTACAGAGGATCTAGAATATGTTTTCATATGTGATAGGCTAGTCCTACCCCGTAGCTTTTTATCCCAGAGTTCTCCTAGTTATTCTTATGTGTTTAATTTTCCATATGAATTTTAGTATCAACTTTTCAAGCTTCACTTAAAATAATTTTTAAGTGAAATTTTTTATGGTATTGTATTAAATAGATGGCAGAGCTAAGATTCAAACACAGACAATTAACTCCCGCACCTAAATTAAGTTTTGGGAAGTAAAAATGTAAAACTTTTGTGGTAGTACTCAATTTTCATTTATAGACTTTAGTTTTGCTGTTATAACCAGACTCCTTTATATTAACCCTGGAGTTGGATCTCAATGTGGAAATAATTTGCCAGCATGTTTGCTAATAAAGATTCAGACCCAAATGTGCTGAAAGACAAACATAGCAATATGTTTGGACAACTCCAAAACTTCTTATTTCTATAATAAAAAATAATCTGTGAAATGAAATAAGAATTAATCTAGAAACCTTTTAATAGGACATAGAATTGCTTCTTAGTGGAAAGCTTGGTCAACTAATTCTGAAATGTTTGCACACTTAAATTATACCCCAAATAATAAATAACAACATATTAAATAGATTTGCTTTGCGTTTTATCAATTTATTCTTTTTTGCCCCTGACTTCTTTTCAAAAGCACTGAAGAAGATTATACTAAGGCTCTAGTTATGCTTTCCTTCTTCTGCAAATTTGTCAGAACAAAATGCTTGAATTCTTGGAAAGTGTTACCTTTTGGCAACTTGTGCAAATTCTTCACTAGTTTTGGCCAATTCCTCTGCCGTCTTCTCCAAAGAGGCAAATACTTCATTCTCCACATCTTTTCCCTCCACTGTGATGAGCAGATGGCAAAGCTGGACAACCATTGGTGAGATGATTCTCTCGATGTTCTCGTTCTGTATCATGGAGCCAATGTCGTCCAGTAGAAAAGACTCCATCTCTGCTAGTCTGTGCACAGAAATTAGGACATGGGTTAGCCCATGCTGACTGACATGTAAAACTACTTCTCTTTGACTTGATGTTCATCTAATTTCACTTCTATGATGGGAAAGAAATCTACAAAATATTAAAGGGGGTTGTTTTCAGGATCTTACAAGTATGGGATAGGTTGTAGCTTAGCAGAAATATATTTAAAAAATGTGGAACAAAGACACAATGGGACAGGTTCAGAGGAAGACACACACAAAATGATCAATGGACTCACGCACTGTCTGAAATAGAGACAGTTGAAGAAATGGTTAATTTAATTATAAAGACATGATCGAAGTCTCCAATATTTGTAGCACTGCATATAGTAGAGGGACTAGATTTTGCCTACCTTTTACCCTATGAAGTGTCTAGGACAAGGGGTGAAAGCCATGTAGCCACAGAAAGTTCTCCATTAGATTGCACCTCAAAGCAAAATTCTCAAAGGTCCTAGGAGTATTCTCACTGAGGATGTAATAAGCTTCTTCCCCTGGCAGAATATAAAGCTATATGACAACTTGAGGATATTATATAGAAATGTCAAGCTTTGTGTGAGTAGACGGACAAAATTTCAATGCCAAAATTCAGTGATTTGTTCAATTTTATTCTGTCATTCAAAATCTCCTCCGAAATAGAGACTAAATGAGGAAGGCTCAGACTTGCTCTTTTGGTTAGGATGTAATAGTTTATAATAGGTAAAAGTCTCTGCTATAATATCTAGGAAAGTCAGATAAATTATGAAAATTATATTCTAGAACACATCAGAGGGCTGTGGAAGGAAGGACCAGGAGATAGATTAAAATCTCAGAGAGGGAAGCATGTTTGAGAGATGAGATAGTGTAAATGATTATTTATTTTTTTTAGAGGCATTTGCTGATTCTGGGCACAGGCTGAGGAAGAGGGCCTGAACCAATCAGAAGTCCAGTGTTGGGGGAAATAAATTTTAAAAAAAGATTTTATAATTAAAAACCCCCTAATTAGACACATTACATAGTCCAGTTGCTGAAAATCAAATACAAAGAAAAAAATCTTAAAGCACCTGGAGAAACAAAGGACTGACTATCTTTAAAGGAGCAATGTTAAAATTGACAGACAACTTCTCCACAGAAACAAAAGAATCCAGAAGACAATGAATGGCATCTCTAAAGTTAAAAAAGAAAACAATTTACCTAGAATTGTATACCCAATGAAAATATTCTTTAAAATATTGATGGGCTTATTCACAATAGCCAAGAGATAGAATCTACTTAAGGCTCCATTAACAAATGAATGGATAAGGAAAATGTGGTATGTATACATAAAGGAATACTATTCAGCCATAAAAAAGAAAGAAATCCTCTAACTCACAGCAACATGGATGATCCTGGGGACATTATGTTAAATGGAATAAGCCAGGCACACAGAAAGACAAATACTGCCTGTTCTCACTCATACGTGGAAGCTAAAAAAATTGATCTTATAGGAGCAGACAGTAGAATAGTGATTACTAGGGGCTGGGAAGAGTGTAGGGAGAGGGGAATACTGGGAGGAATGGTTAAATAATATAACATTACAGTTAGGAGGAATAAGTTCTAGTGTTCTACAGCATTATAGAGTGACTATAGTTAAGAATAATTTATTGTATATTTCAAAATAGCTAGAAGAGAGCATTTTGAATGTTCCCAACAAAAAAAAAATGATAAATGTTTGAGGTGATAGATGTGCTAATTATCATGATTTGATCATTATACATTATATGTATCAAATTATCACTCTGTACCCCCATAAATATGCACAATTATTATGTAAATTGAAAATTAAAAGAAAAAGATTAGAATCACCTGTTCTTTAACATTTTTGTAGGATGTGCCTGTAAAACCATCTAGGCCTGGAGTCTTTCTTATGTGCATATACATGTGAAATAGAGCAAATATGCAAAAAGGTACGTAGAATGTAAATATGCAGCTTAATGAATTGTTGGAAAATAAATTACCCATAATTGCTTTTAAAAAAATTAATGTGCTGGGGTGATGGAACTGTTCTAAATCTTGATGTTGTGGTTACATGACTATACACATTTGTCACAATTTGCAAAACTGAAATCTAAAAAAGATAAATTTTAGCATATATAAATTATAAGTTAATTTTTTAATGAGAAAATAAAGGTGAAACAAAGGCATTTCAAAGGAACAAAGACTGAAGGTATCTGTTACCAACAGGGCTGCACTAAAAGAAAAAAAAGGGATTTTTTTTTTCAGAAAAGAGGAAGATGATACAAGAGGAAAACAAATGCAGAAAGAAAAGAATAATACCAGAAAGAGTAACATGTGGGTAAATAGGATAGACTATTTCTTACACAAAGCAATAATAGCATACCTTGTAGAATTTAAAATATATGTACAACTGAAATGTATGACGGCCATAAAACAGAAAGCAGGACAGGGATTAATGTGGAACTGTTTTAGATTTACAGCATCTTCAACTAAGTGCCAAAAATAACCATCTATGTTAGGCTACGATAAGACAAGGACATATATAATCTCTATGATAACCACTAAAGAAAGAGAAAGAATGTATAACCAAAAAGTTATTACACAGAAATAATACAAAAATTAAAGTTTTGATTAGTTTTAAAGGCAATAAAAGGAGAAAATGGGCATAAAACAAGTGGCACAAATAGGAAAAAATTCCAGTAGGATAGTTTATAAAAAGGCTAATCTATCAGTAATTACATTTATTGTAATAAATATTAAAAGATGCTAAATTCTGGTTCAGGATAAGATGGAGTAGACATATCTCTACCTAGTCCTCCTGCTAAATACAAGTAAAAACCCCTGGACATAATATTATAATACATACAACAAACACAAGATTCTGAAAGGTGGTGAACTCAAGGAAGAACATAGCTGTGGGTTCCTTGGGTTTTCTCTTTGCATCCCATATTTCCCAGACTGGGTGCTTGTGAAACCCACAACCCAGAAACACCAACAATACGGACTAAAAAAGCTCCTGAGTAAAATAATAATTAAAGGCTTATCTTTTAAAAGGTCACAGATCCAGAAGATTTTAATTGCTGATTTTTTTTCTAGCATTTATTTACATCTTAGAGAAAGGACCTTGCTCTGTTGCCTAGATTGGAGTGCAGTGGTGCAATCATAACTCATTGTATTCTCAAACTCCTGAGCTCAAGTGATCCTCCTGCCTTGACCTCCAAAAGTGCTGGGATTACAGGTATAAGACACCATAACTGGCCACTTTTTGGCTTTTAAAGAAGAAATGATCCTTATGATGCTTAAACTATTTCACTACTTGGAAAAGATACAAAGCTTCATTATTTATTTTATAAAGCTAACATTGCCTTAATAACAAAAGCTAGTAAGGAATGTCCAAAAATGAAAGTAGACACCATTTTCATATAGGGATATGGGTGCAAATATTTGTAAACAAAATATTAGAGTATGAAATCCAATAGTATAGAAAAAGAATAATACCCCTTAACAAATTAGGGTTTATTTGAGGAATGAGAAGATGCTTCAACATTAAAACATCAACTAACCAGGATTCCTTGGAGAAATGGCTGATTCTAGGACTGGGGCAGGAAGTATAGAAAGTGAGCAGGGATGCCGGGCGCGGTGGCTCATGCCTGTAATCCTAGCTCTCTGGGAGGCCGAGGTGGGAGGATCGCTTGAGCTCAGGAGTTTGAGATCAGCCTGAGTAAGAGCGAGACCCTGTCCCTAGCAAAAATAGAAAAAAAAAATGTCTGGGCAACTAAAAATAGAAAAAATAGCTGGCCATGGTGGCACATGCCTGTAGTCCCAGCTACTCTACTGGGGAGGCTGAGACAGGAGGATCGCTTGAGCTCACGAGTTTGAGGTTGCGGTGAGAGAGGCTGATGCCACGACACTCTAGCCTGTGAAACAGAGTGTTTTTATGTCTCAAAAAAAAAAAAAAGAGGAAAATGACCATGGAACTTCTTGAAATGACAGAATATAAAGAAGTACTCCAAAACAAAATACAGCCCACACTGATAGAGGTATGTCAAAGGGACACAGGAACCAACTGAAAAAACTCCCAATGGCCAAAGCTGGCACAATTTGAGCAATAAAATAAAGTAGTATTGGATTCTAACCCAAAGTATAAAATAAATATCCATTAGTAATGATTGAATAAATAATTCTCCCATGGAAAAGAATTCTAAATAATTTATGTAGCTGTTTCACCCTCAAGGCAGTAGATGCCATGGGGCCCACTCAGATCCCTTTACCAGCCAGTGCACCTAGTGCTGCTGGACAGGCCGCTAACAGCTCCCGCTGCCCCCTCTCCAGGGCATTGCTCTGAGATGACAGAGCTACTTTCCCTGGGGGGTAATCGCCCCTCCAGGAGCAGACCATAGCCAAGGACTGAATGATATCTAGTATAAAATGTCAGCCCCCTTACCTCTGGGGAAGGCAAATCTCTAACGCAGTTTGTGCTCCATGGCCGTATCTTGTGGACAGACCAGGTTAGACTTGACCTGAGACTACATTCTTGTGTGGCTCCTTCGCGGCCCTCTCCTGTTTCTCTCCCTCTCCTATAGGCTTTTCTTGAAGGGCACTTCTTCAGTACGTCATTTGCCCTCAAACCACTATCTCAGGCTCTGCTTCCAGGGAAACTGAGCTAAGATCCTTCCCCTGGCTACACGGATTGATTAGGAAGGGTAGATGATCTCAGCCTATTCAATTAGCGCTGACTTCAAAAAACTTGTCGAGAACCCTGCTATGCATCTAGAGGTGCTTACAGCCCTTTTGCCCCCATAATGGGGCCTGCTTATGGGTAGAGCCAGCACTGAGGAAAGTGTAGTGAGGGATGGAGAGAGTGAGATCAAGTCCTGAGGACATTGCTTAAGCCCTTAGATTCAGGTAAGCGTCTGTTCCTCAACACACACTTTTTTGTTTTGCTTAAACCATTTTGATTGTATTTGGAAGGCCCAACTGGAACACCTATGCACCCCTTCTCTCTAGGGACCTTCCTTTCTGCACACCCTTAGGTGGTAGACATACAGTGCTTATGGAGAGGAAGGGAGGACATGTAGGATCCTGATACACCTTAGTCATTCAATAAGAGAGGTGGTTGTATCTCATACTTTTTTTTTTTTTTGTCACTTTAGTAGATTTTGCATTCTCATTTTTAAATGGATAATCTACATAATGTTTTTAGCATGAACTCTTAATGAAACATATTAGCACACCAAAATGTATTATAAAATAAACTATTCCAGGTAACAAAGAGTGTGACACCTAGGCAAACGGGCAGTGTGATTATTCCTGCTTTCGAATACATCTAGAGATCAGCCAGCACTATCTTACTCAGAGCATAAGTTGTAAAAATCCTATAATCCATCTTCGGTGGATAATCATGAGAGGGTAGCCACCCAAGAAGAACCAAGAAGGGGGAAAACATGGACAGTTTTACTTACCTTGATGGGAAGACACTTTCCACTCTCCAAACGAAAGAGCAGATAATTGAATTCACCCTAAATATAAAAAATCCAGTTGGTGAACCAGCCACAGAATTCTATCTCCATCTATACTACAGTTCAGGACTGTGGCATCGCCTAGCAACTGTTAGCTGACTCTGCTCCTGATGTTACAGGCAGTATTGCTAGCAGGCAAACATCATAATTTATGCATGGAGCTGTGGGAGGTCTGCTGTTTCTGCTGTGTTGAAGGGCCTGCTTATTCACAGGAGTAAGAATTGCATTAGAGTCTGAGAAAGAAGCTAAAAGTTTTAATCAATTCAGGTATACAAATAAGGCTCAACTCTGGGTCTTCAAAAAGTTTTGTTGTGGGGAAACTGAAAGGAAATTAGGCCGTGGGACTAATGAAAGACAAATGATGAATTGCTGAGCACTTTAATTAAATTGACTGCTTCTTTCCAGTTCCTTCATGTGTGGATTTTCATGAGAATTTGATTTGTGAGTGAATATTCAGTCTGCTGTTTCTTGGGAACAATAAAAGGAATAGAGTCTTAAATTGGAGAGGCAGTAGATTTAAATACACATTAGGTGTATGTATTGTCCCAGGTGTATTCCGCACATCATCTCATTCCCCAGAACAATTTCATTAGGTAAGCATTTTTTATTTCTTTCTTTTTAATTGACAAGTAAAAATTGTATATATTTATGGTATGCAACACAATGTTTTGATATATATATACATTGTGGAATGACTAAATCAAACCATTTAGCATATGCATTATTAATTAAGTATTATTAACTTCCCTTTACAGATGAGGAAACCAAAGCTCACAGAGTCTCAACCCACAACCCCAGAGCTAATGAATGGGTGGAGACTGGACTCAAATCTACACTCGAATTATATCAAAGTCTGGTTTTTTTGTGTGTATATGTGAGGGTGAGAAAGATTGGAGCATATGAATGGTGCCAAATCTTTGAGGATTATTTCCTATTGAAATTATCATCCATTCCTTGATTTGCAATAAGTTTCTAAAGTCTATAGTATTTGAGTTATATCTGGTCAGGAAAACAGAAACCAGTCCAGGGCTTTAAAATAGAGGGAATTTGATTAAGGAATTAATCACAAAAGTGTAGGGAGAAATAGTGATTCAGGCAGAACTTCTGACTATGGGTTGAATGAGGAGGTCTTCAAATCATCTTCCCTAAAAGCAACTATAAAGATGGACAAAATTGCCCAAAAAAGAACCATTTCAGCACTTTAGAGAGGGACTAAAGGCACACAAAAAAAGTGTTTAGGCTTGAGCAGCTGTTGGTCTTTGTGGAGATCTGTGGCATTCTAGACTGGGGCTTATTCCATTCATACCTCTACCCCCCCCGCCCCGCCCGACTCCAGCTTCATCAGCCTGGTGGTTCTGCCAGGGAGGACAGCCTATGAGGACCTGCAGCTTCTCTGCTGCCGTCAAAGGGGCCTCACTCCATTAGGAGCAGTAGTTGACATTCATAGCCAGGATCAGTAAGTGAAAGTGATTTCTCAGAGGTAAGAGAGTGGGGAAGAGCCAAGGACTCATTTCTACTAGCCTGAGGTTGAGGTTGTGACTGGGGCAAGCATTTCCCTGACTGATGCCGTGCACATGTGTAGCAGAGGCTGAGAATCCCCAAGCTGTTCACATTCTCCTGGCTGACCCTAAGGCTTTGTGCGTGAGCATAGAAGACTCAAAAGGGCCCATCAGAAAGTAAACCTCAGAGGAGAACTGAGAATAGCCTAAATTTTGAATATGCCCCCCTCTGTATATTCAGATGCATCAGCAGAGCATGCAAGCCTGACTGGTTCAAGGTATTTGAGCACAATCTCTGTCTAATCATTGGCTGACCACTAAGCTATGTAGACACAATGCAACCTCAGGAAACCAGATTAAAGAATAAAAAAAAAAGAATATATTCTTGAGCAAAGACATCAATGGCTGCATGTCACAGGGGAGACAGATGTCACAGATATAGCAAGGTAAACTACTAAACAAATAGCTACAAAAACAACTTTCAGAAGGAAAAAATTCAGAATTCAGAGTTGCTACAATGACCATTTTTAACAAAAATTACAAGACATGAAAAGAAACAGAAAAGTGTGACCCATACTCCAGAAAAAAGGCAGTCAATAGACTCTTCTTCCGAGTGACTACAAATGTTAGATTTATCAAATAAAAATTTCAAAAGAACTGTAGTAAATATGTTCAAAAAATAAAATCATGTTCAAAGACTTAAAGGAAATTATGATGACAATGAATCAACAAATAGTGATTCTTATAAGAGCCTAGAGATTACTAAAAAATAAAAATTTGGTGTTGAAAAGTATAATGACTGAAGCAAAAAATTCACTAAAGGGGTTCAATAGAAGATTCAAGATGGCAGAAGAAATAATCAGTGAATTTGAAGATAGATCAAGAAAGATTATCCAATCTAAACAATAGAGAGAGGAAAGATTGCAGAAAAATGAATAGCATCTCAAAGACTGGAACTTAAGTTTCTGCATTTTAAAAAAGTCATCCATGCAAAGCTGGCTACCAAAAAAAAAAAAGAAGTCAAAAAAGAAGAGTGAACTTAACTCAAAGTAAGGAGAAGAAATAATCAAGATTAGGGAAGAAATCAGTGCACTAGAAAGAAGAAAAAGAGAAAAATCAAGAAAGCTAAACATTAGTTCTTTGCAAAGATAAAAAAAAAATTAGTAAACCTTTAGCTAGATTGACCAAGAAAAAAGGGGAGAGAGAGAGAGAAGTCACATCCAGCACAAAATAGGACACATTACTAATGGCTCTATAGAAATTAAAATGAATAGAAGGAAATATTATGAACACATTTATGCAAACAAATCGAACAACTTTCATAATGGATAAATTCTTAAAAAGACATAAATTGCCACACTGACTAAAATATAAATAGAAAATTGAATTCATAACTTAAAATCTTCCCAGAAAGAAAAGCCCAGGCCCTGGTTTCATTTGTGAATTCTACCAAACATTTAAAGAATAAATAATACCAATTATTCACAAACTCTTCCATAAAATAGAGGAGGAAGAAATACTTTCTAAATGATTTTATGAGGCCAGTATCACTCTAATAATAAAGCCAGGCAAGGACATTATAGAAAAAGAAAACCACAGATCAATACTGCTTGTGAACAAAAATGTAAAAAACCCTTAAAAAATACTAGCTAAATGGATGCAGAAACATATAAAAAGGATTATTATACACCACCAACTGGGATTTATCCTAGGAATGTAAGTTTGGTTTAATATTGAAAATCAAATAATATAACACCATATTAATAAAATGAAGGACAAATATTACATGAACATCTTAATGGATGTAGGTAAAGTATTTGATAAAATCTAACATCCGGTCATAATAAAAACTCTCAATGAAGTAAGAATAAAAGAGAAATTCCTCAAGACAATGAGATATTAACACAAGGATAGATATGTACATCAATGAAACAGAATTGAGAGTCCAGAAATAAGTCCTTACATTAATAGTCAATTGGTTTTCAACAAAGTCATCAAACAAATTTAACAAGGAAAGGACAATGTTTTCAACAAATAATCTGGGACAACTGGATATGGACATTTTTAAAAAATGACCTTAGACCTTGTCCTCACACAAAAATTAACTAAAACAGATTATATGTTTAAATGCACAAACTAAAATTACAAAACTTCTAGAAGAAAACATAGGAGAAAATCTTCATGGCCTTGGGTCAGGGAAGGAATTCTTAAATATGACACCAAAATAATGATCCTTAAAATAAATAATAAGTAAATTGGAATTCACCAAAATCCAAAACTTTTGTACTACAAAAGACACCATAAAGAAAATAAAAAGATAAGCCACAAACTGGGAGAAGTATTTACCAATCATATATCAGATAAAGAGCATGTATCCACAATATATAAAGAATTTATCAAAAAGGAGAAAGATGTGTAAAAAGAAAGAAAAAAAAAGAATTCATACAACTCAATAATAAGAAAGTAACTCAATTAAAAATGAACATAAGATTTAATAGACATTTCACCAAAGAAAGAACACAGATGGTTAATAAGCAAGTGGAAATATGCTCAACAACAGCGAAATTATCAGAGAAATGCAAATTAAAACCACCAGCAACCAATACACAGACACTTGTTGACCAAGTCTTGTTGAGGATGCAGAGATACTGAGACCCTTGTACGTTGCTGGTGGGAATGTAAAATGATAGATCCACTGTGGAAAACAATTTGGCAGTGTCTTAAAAGTTAAACATAAATTTACCATACAACACAGCAATTCTATTCTTAGAAATCTATCCAAAAGAAATGAAAACATATGACCACACAAAGATATACAATGTGAATTATTTCTAATAGCTAAAAATTTGAAACACATAAATGGTCATCAACTGATGAATAGATAAATGAAATGTAGCATTTTCATACAGAGAAATACTATTCAGCAATTAAAAGAAACAAACTACTGAGAACACATAGATGAACTTCGAAAACATGCTAAGTGATGGAAGCCAGACACAAGAGACCACGTTTTGCAAATTGGATCTATTAATATAAAAAATATCCAGAAAAGGGAAAATTATAGAGAGAAAGCAGAACAGTGGTTCCAGAAGGCTGGAGATGAGAGTGGAGAATAACTACAAACAGGCATGAGGAAACTTTCTTGCGTGATGATATATTGTAAAACTGAATTATAGCAATGGTTACACAAATTTGCCAAAATTATTGTAAAGTTGCTTATAATGGATGAATCTTATTGCATGTAAATTATATCTCAGTAAAGCCATTTTAAAAAATGTTAGAAGGGCTGAGGGATTGAAAGGGGAAATGAGATTACCCAAAGATCAGTAACTGCAGGGTGCCACCATCCAACTAAACTGAAGAAAGAAAAGGAAAGGTGTTTTCCAGCACCCATGATCACTGTGCTACTGAGGCTGCTGGGATACACTGCTGCCTCAAGAATAAAAAGAAAAAGTGTGTTCCTTTTATCATCTTCCAATTTACTGCCAGTGTTTTCCACTAGCAGAACCTAAAATCAGCTGAAAAGAGAATGTAGGAAATGTAGTTTGCAAGCTTCCAGCCCCCTGTAATACCGAAAGCACACACGATATGCAAATGGAGTTAAGAGCCAATAGACAACTGATTGGCACACCTGGGAAATAACTCTTTTCCTTAAAAAAAATGAGACAAAACAAACAAACAAAAAAACCCGAACTTTTTATTTTGAAACAGTTATGGATTTTCAGAAAGTTGCAAAAAAAAAATGTACTGTGAGGTCCTTTATACCCTTTTCCCCGTTTTCCCAAATGGTAACATCTTGCATAACTACAGTGTAATTATCAAAACTAGGACATTGACATTGGCACAATCCACAGAGCTTGTTCAGATTTTATAGATTTTATTTTTTTTCCCTTTAAAGATCTCTAAAATGCAGAAAAAAATGCAAGTGACTAATCCAAAAAGTATTTCAGGCATTTCGCCTCAGATTTTTATCTTGAGCTTTGCTTTGCGGTGGACCTAGATGTTTCAGTTGAGCCTAGACTCATACTCAGGACAGGTTGTGAAGTAATTTGCCTGGAGCAGCAGGGGCCTGGTTTTCAAAGCAGAAAAGGCTTGGAATTGAAAATGAGAATTTCAGGGGAAGTCATACTGAGGAGACAGTATGAGAATCAATCCTTAACTCCACTCCAGGGCTGGTATGACTTCTGTGACGAGAGAGAGATTCTGTGCATTTCCGTAGAGCCAGTTGGGGAACTTGGATGGTTTTTCCAATTTGGGGTGTGCCCCATGCAACACAGACCAGGGAAGAGAGGATTCACCCCCAGGAGCAGCTGCAGGGGAGTGAAACATGGAGGAGGCTTAGCAAGGCTTGGCTTGAGAAGGCAGTACCCCCGGGAACTCCCAGGAATAGCGGAGAAGAGATCTTCACAGGCGGCAGAGTTGTGTGTAGGTGAAGGAATGAACTATTAATAGTAAAACCTTGATATTAACGGTTGATGTGACCTCAGCAGTGCTCAGAGGCAGATGAGCTTTAAGGGCAAACTAGGTAGAGGAAGATGTTGCCTTTGGTCTTTCCTTGGGTCAATACATGTTGCAACCAGCTCAGATGATATTCAGTTGCCTTCCATTCTACGTCTCAATCAAAACTGATTTCTTCTAAGAAATTTTCCCTGATTATTCCTCCCCCCACACACACATTGTCCTTGCATTCCTATCTTCTTAGCACCTCTAGTTATTACAGCTTAAGGGGGGAATATTATCTTAAACTTGTATTTTCAGTTGTAATGTTTCTCTAATTGTTCCCTTTATGCATGCTTCATGTCACTAAATTGTAACCTGCTTGGGTCCTGGCTTCCCCAGAGAGAGTTATCTGACAGAGGAAGAGAAAGAGTGATAGAGCCCAATGTCTTTTTTAACCTAATCTTGGAAAGGAATCATCACTTCTGCCATATTGTATCAGTCATGAACACCAACCCAGCTATATTGAGAGAGGGAATATGAAGATGTGAATACCAGCAGTTTGGATCTCTGCAGCCAACTTACAGGCTGGCTGCCCCAATCCCCATGAAACTGGACTGCTTTTGGCTGGCAGTATGTGTGCAGTACAAGACTGGCCCTTCCTCCCTCTTCCTGTTTCTCTGGCACCATGCCCAGTTGCGGGAGCCAAGCAACACTGGAAACTGACATACATGTCACTTTTTCTCTTTACTGAGATGCCTTTATTTCTTCCACAGTTTAAGAACAGTCTGGCATATTCTTTCCTAAAACTCTGTGCATATGCCTTCTTACAGTTTAGATTTTTCCCCTTGAAACTCAGAAGCCTAATTCTTTGCTGGCATGCTGAGTGTCTACTTCCTGGGTGTCTTTGTTTGCATAGATGCCATCAACATCTAGTTGAATTGGTTATACAGAAGCCCGTTACACTGTGTGCAAACTCTGAGCAGGCATCACACTGTAGCAAACATGAGCCAGGCAAAAAAGAGTGTAAGACTCCATCAGTGGCCTCCGGACAGGAAGCAGTGCTGTATCTCAGTCACTGGCACTCTATAACTCTAGGAGGTTTTGACATCATCCTTTGAATGTCATTCATTGAGTTATTTTCCTTTTTTAAAAATCTTTATGTTTGAACCATTGCATCCATCCCAGGAAGAACAGAAAACAAGAGGAGAAAAATGACTCAGGTGACACATGGACATAAGCAGCTTCCTCCTGCGTGGTAAGAAGTGAGGATTTCCAGAAAATATTCCTGTTTCCACAACTGTCACTTCAACTCAGAATTCCAGGAGCTGAGTCTGTGAGAATATGTGCTCCTTCAGTTAGAAATCCTATCGAACATCCATTAAAATGCAAGCTCCTCCAAGAACGTAAGCTCTGTGAGAGCAAGGACTTTGTCTTATATTCTCCATGCCTATAATGTTGTCTGGAACAAGTACATATCAAATGTTGGATGAATGATTCATACCTTGACAGCAAGTCATTTCTGGCATTCAAAAGTCTCTGCATCAGTGATCAATGCTGCTGGGAAAACACCACCACCAGTCACTATATTCTCAGCATTAATGAGCCCATTCAAATGGAAAATCTTTTTGTCCCAGTTTTGAGAAATACTTGGGGGACATAAAGTCAAGGCACCTGCCTCGAGGGACCTCACAACCTAGTACATCTATCTAATGTCCGTTTGCTTCCTGAGTGAGCTGGCTGAGAGCAGTGAAGGACTGTGACACACAAAAGCAGGTTGGTTTGGTAAATATTTATGTATTTCTTAACATACTGTATAGAATATATGAAGCAGCAGAGACATCTTGGCATGAGTCTCCACATAAAGTACAATGAAACAACCCAATCCTTGCGTTACCAACCACTGATAAACTTTGTAGCTGCCTCCAATCCTTCTGTTCCACAAACAAAATTGAGACACACTGTCCCAAGCTCCGCTGGTCCCATTCCCATCGCTCTGTATGACCCTTTCTGTAGTTGGAACTAAGGGTCCTCCTCGTTTGTGTTCACGGGCCATGACTGGCACACTCAGCCCAGTGTGAGTCCAGGCGCAATGTGATGGGGAGGGAGCTGCCCTGTGCAGATCTGGCCTCACTGCCTTAAAAGGACGGTACCGGGACATGCAGTGGAGCCCGGGAGGTGTGGCGTAGGTGAGAGAGCATGTTAAAAGATGTGTGAAGTTGAATTTTACGAATTTAACTATGTGCCTGGAGATGGCTCCTCTCGAATAGAAAATGAAAACGTTCACGTTCACGAGCAGGGAAATCCCCAGTCTGCAGACTCTGCTTTCCTCCTAACAGAAATGTCATTTTTAGTCTATTACATAAGTGCAGCATCTAAACTTGGTAACTTCCCATTTATGGAGAGTTTATCATATGCCAGGCATGTGCTAAGCATTTTACATTTAATTCTCACGATTGTCATATTATTATTCCACTCTTCGATAGAATTTGAGGCCCAGAGTGGTCGGGTAATTTCACTTGCCTTGAGCCACACAGAGAGTAACTGCAGTTCTGGGATGATCTGGGCCTGGCTATCCCCAGAGCAACAAAGTCTTCCTCTCTGTCACACAGCCTGTGCAGAGGCCCAAGCCCAGGCACAGTCACTTTCCAAAGAAAGTGACTCCAAGCTCCATTGTCCCCATGAAAACCTCAGACCTTGTGATTTCTAATGGCATCATCCCAAAACCCAAGGCCTGATTCCAGATCTCAAAGCCCCTCTCTATGGCTGGAGCACTGGGTTTCAGGCCACAGCCTCTCTGGGGAATTTTAAATATTAGTAGAATAAAGAAAGGGATAGGTTGCTTGATCTGAGGGTACTGCACCCAGAGGAGCTGAGACCTTGGGAGAGGTGCAAGTGGGGTGTTTATGGAGGGGTGAGGGGCTCCCCAATTCTTCTTCCAATTTCTCCATATTCATTGTATTCACCCCATGCACCATTGATAACCTGGCTGTGTCTCTTGCTGGACACTTCGCTGGAGGAAATATATTCTAGGAACTGCATACAGAACCACCCTCCTTTTAAGGGCCTTTCCCTGAACAAGTTCAAGGTATCATTACAAAGGGCCCAAGTCTACCCTTGTGGAAAAATAGGCAGTGCTGGAATGCACAAACTGGACAGGAAGAGCTCATATTAAAATGGTATCCATTGGGCCGGGTGCGGTGGCTCATGCCTGTAATCCTAGCACTCTGGGAGGCCGAGGCGGGCAGATACTTTGAGCTCAGGAGTTCGAAACCAGCCTGAGCAAGAGCGAGACCCCATCTCTACTTAAAAAATTGAAAGAAATTATCTGGACAACTAAAAATATGTAGAAAAAATTAGCTGGGTATGGTGGCGCATGCCTGTAGTCCCAGCTACTCGGGAGTCTGAGGCAGTAGGATCGCTTGAGCCCAGGAGTCTGAGGTTGCTATGAGCTAGGATGACGCCATGGCACTCACTCTAGCCCGGGAAACACAGTGAGACTCTGTCTCATAAATAAATAGATAGATAGATAGATAGTATGAGGCATTGTTTTAATTTTATTTTCCCAATTTACCCTAGGAGCCAGTTACTATTGTATTCCCATTTCAC
>CAUYSK010012843.1:0-26694 GCA_963575035.1 Avahi laniger
TGACAGTGTCTGAGCAGAAGTTAGGCTGTGATTGCAGAGCTGGGGTGGGGAGGACCCTCCCACTTTGCATGCTCTTTTGGACTCATAGTCAGACTCTCAACCCATGCTGGGCAAGGCCTGCCTTCTTTGGGGCCAGGAATCTTAGAAATGTCATTTTCCTCTCCCCACCCTCCCTCCTCCCTTACCCTTATGCTGAGGGCCTTGAAGGGAGGGGCTTCCCATATCAAGACTGGCCCCTGGGCTGGGTGTGGGGGAAGGGGTTGTGGAGTGCCTGGTAGGAATGACGAAGGTACCCCCAGTGCCCAGCTGAGGCCGAAGGTCTTGGGTGAGCCACTTGAAGAGGCCTAAGGAAGCTGGGCCGATGTGGTCTGGGTTTGGGGGAGGCGGTGGAGGGCTGGGAGCAGGAGGCTCTCTGGTCTTCTCTAAGGAGCATGCTGAGTGCTCTGGTGTCCTGTACAATGCCTCCCTCCTCATCCTCACCAGGGACCTCACCATTCCCCAAGGCAGAGGGCATGTCCTTTTCCAGTGTAGGAAATGGCTCCAAGAGCACTCTAGTACCTACCTGCAGCCCAGCCGCTAACGAGGGCATAAAGATACAGCCCCTGAGAGAGGGCACCACTTGTTTACAGACAATGCACACTTGCCGTCAGGGGTATCACCTTACTGTGTTGAACATGCAAAATAACCTTCTGATCACGCACATTGACAGGACATAGTGGCTGGGAACGGTGGCTCATGCCTGTAATCCTAGCACTTTGGGAGGCCAAGGTGGGAGAATTGCTTGAGCTTAGGAGTTTGAGACCAGCCTGAGCAAGAGTGAGACCCCATTTCTACTAAAAATAGAAAAATTAGCTGGATGTGGTGTTGTGTGCCTATAGTCCCAGCTACTCAGGAGGCTGAGGCAGGAGGACCACTTAAGCTCAGGAGTTTGAGATTACAGTGAGCTAGGATGACACCACTGCACTCTACCTGGGGCAACAGAGTGAGATTCTGTCTCAAAAACAAAAACAAAACAAACAAAAAGAAAAACAGGACATACTTTTATATCAGAGGCTGCTGACCCATGTCCATCTTTGTGAGGCTGAGAGGACTAAGAAGGATGCTGCTTTCTGTTCTCTAAAACAGAGACACTTGCAGATGGTGCATCCAAGGCCTAGTGGGTCATCATTCCTGGCTGGTGCTGGCCGATTGCCTGTTTGTTCTCAAGCTGTTTTCTTGCCCTCCCAGGGTGCCTCTGCACGCACTGCAGTTCTCAGCTTCATTGTCCTTTGGTCTCCAATGGGAGTTCCTGGCAGAAGACTAGAAGGTGGTAGGAGAAGGAAAGTCAGGGTATGCCTTTCTCTGTTTCCTGTGGTCTCTTTGGCAGAATCTGGGTCTCTTCGTGGTTCTAGCTCACATCACTCCTGTAACCGCACTTCCTCTTTCCTCTCTCCCTCTGTCCCTGGGCCAGAAGTGGCTCTCTGCTGCTGCTCACCTCTGGACTGGCTCGTCATCCCTTGTGTGGCTTCTTAGCCCTTCCATCACCTATGTGACCTCCTCTCTCTATCAAACTCCATCTATTGGAAAGATCTGGACTGATATCATTGGTCATTCTGCCTTTTATGTATCCAGGAAGCCCTGGAGGTCAGGGAAGGTCCTGTGAGCCTGGTCACTCCATCCCTAGCTCTGAGTGGATCCCATGCAGCTCAGCTCCTGGTGAATACGTGCGCTGTGCATGTCAGGAGCTGGACTCTAAAGCTCAGAGCAAACAGAGCAGACAGCCTGGCCTGCTCCTGCCAAGCCCAGGTCACTAGCTCTTCAGGTCATCTCGCTAGGGAGGAAGAAGAGGCTCAGCCGGAGCAGGAGAACAGTGTGGCTGATGTGTCCAGAGGCCGGGGTGAGGGTGCCCTACGGACTGCTCGTCTGCCCTTGTGGGATACTCTGATGTGGTGGCGACTCTCACTGCTCACGCCCTGAAGCTCTGGAGGCCAGTGACTAAGAGCATGCGTGTGAGGTTTGGGAAACCACATAAATATGTGTGTGTGTGTGAGGCTTAGGGGCTAATGCAGACACAAATGAGGCTTAGCAGCCTACATGGGTGTCATGGGTTAGCTTCCTCTGTGAGGGTGGGGCTCTAGCACAGACAAACTTGAGCCTGGCTCCCGATGTCACTTGATCTGCAGGACAAAGTCTTCTGGGGTCATTGGCCAGACACAGGCTCAGAACAGAGAAAGGGAACTGAACCCAAGTCAGGGGCTATGGGGACCCTCACCTTCCTTCCTTAATTGGGGATCTAGTTCCTTCTAGCTGTGTCCACTTTTGTAGACTGCTCCTTCCAGCAGGGGACAGAGCAGAGGCCTAGGGACGTGTCACTCACCAGATGACTTTCAAAGGGAGCTCTTTAGGCCTTGATAGACTGGGCTTTTCATTTTAAGAGAGTTGATTCTATTTCCTCAGCAGCAAGTAGGATCTAAGGGAGAGAAAGTATACAAAAGGGCAAAAATTGAGAAAACATGAAGAGTAGCTGGACAGAACTCTGTGTGTGTGTGTGTGTGTGTGTGTGTGTGAGAGAGAGAGAGAGAGAGAGAGAGAGAGAGAGACAGAAAGCGAGGGAGAGGGAGAGGAGTTACTCCCACAATGACCTCCAGCTTCCCTCTCTTGCACCCTCACTGTGGGGACAGCACAGGCTCAGACCTGCCCTGGTTGCCCTGGCGACTGGACTGGCCTGGCCTGGCCCAGGGGTCGGGGATGGGGCTGGACCACAGCGGGCCCGCCGCACTCTCAACCATGCAGTTCCTCTCCCCTCCTGCCACTGCGTGCCTGGGTTCTGGTAATGCCACTGCTGCTTTGTGTCCTGTGCCTGCGCCTAGTCCTGCTAACCTGTCTAGTCCTTCTAGGCTTGAGGCCTCGCTCTCTCTGGTTCCCCCACTGCCCAATCCAGCCTTCCATTGGGTTCTGAGATCTGCGGGCAGACTTTCCTCTTGCTGCCTGCCTGCTTGGATTTCAGAAGAACCCTCTGGAATTGCCCACTTCTGTGATCCACCTGCTGGTCGCTACACCCTGTTACCAAATGCTAGATGATCTGCTGCTCCCCTCCCCAGCCACAGACTGTAGCTGAGCTGCCGCCACCTGTTGTCTGTTTCCACACCCTAGTACACAGCATTCTGCCTGTCACTCTGGAAGGCTGCCCAGCAGCTGCAGCTAAGGCAGTCCTGCCAGCACCTTCCCCAGCCCCATGGGTGGTCCTGTCCAGCTCCGGGCCCTCCCTGCCTGCCTCATCTGCTGCCCTTACGGAGCCACGTCTGACTGAATACAGAGCTGGGACAGTCTCGATGGGCCCATGGCACACTCACTCCTAGAGAGATGGTCATCCTCCCTTGGGACCTCCGGAGGAGGGCCAGGTGTGGAACCCAATAATAGAACACAATAATGATAAATATAGCTAATGTTTACTGAGGACTTAAGATGTGACAGACTTAATGATTTACCAACGTTACTCTATTTATACCTCATAACTACCCTGTAAGGTGAGTGCTATTATATGCCCTTTTCACAGATGAGGAAACCAATGCTAAACTATATAAGGCCCCATGGGCACAGTTTATGGAGCTAGGATTCCAGAGCCAGGGTACTTGGTTTCAGATCTCAAGCTCATAACTGCTAGGCCAAATTGCCACCTCTGTGACCTCTGTTGAAGGCCCAGAAGCATCCTCTATTGTCTCCAATGACCTCTCTCTGCTCTGAGATCAAATGACCCATAGGGTTATGGTTGAGGTTAAGGGCACAGTCTCAGTCAAGGCTTTGGATATGTCTACTCACTTTGGAGAAGGCAGCTGGAACAACATCACCCCTGGTCACATTCAAGAATGAGCCACTGAAGCCACTGAACATCTCCCAGTCTTCCTGTGTGTCTCCTAGGCCCTTCTTTCCCTGTGTCCTCTCCCTTGGGCTCCTCAAAAGTTTTCATGGAAAGTCACCTAGTGGAAACATTGTCAAACAAAGCAGGAAAATGAGAGTCGTGTGTATGTATGACAAAAATCATTAATTGATGGATCTATCTTCTTAGAAGGGTCAGAGGCTATATGAAGGAAGAAGAGGAAAGGAAAGTGTCTGCTGGGGGTAGCAGAAAAGATTGGGGTGCTTCCTGGAGGAGGCAGTGGTGCAGATCACCTTGGCTCTAGTTCTATCCCAAAGTAGCCATGGGGAGAGGAAAAGGAGGAT
Source organism: Avahi laniger (assembly GCA_963575035.1). NCBI lineage: Eukaryota > Metazoa > Chordata > Mammalia > Primates > Indriidae > Avahi > Avahi laniger. The sequence goes on from CAUYSK010012843.1 coordinate 4,201, forward strand.
GAACGCTGGACTGGGGGTACTTCCGTTTCCAACTGAATAATTATATACAGATGCTCCTCGACTTACAATGAGGCCATGTCCCAACAAACCCATCATAAGTTGAAAATATCATAAGTCAAAAATGCATTTAATCCACTTAACCTACCAAATATCATAGCTTAGCCTAGCCTACCTTAAGTATGCTCAGAACACTTACATTAGCCTACAGTTGGGCAAAATCATCTAACACGAAGCCTGTTTTATAATAAAGTGTTGAATATCTCATGTAATTAACTGAATACTATACTGAAAGTGAAAAACAGAATGGTTGTGTGGGTACTCAATGTACAGTTTCTATTCAATGCATATCTCTCTCCCACCATCATAAAGTCAAAAATTATTAAGTTGAACCATTGCAAGCCAGGGACCATCTGTAGTGTGGCTTAGGGAAGGGGATGGAGATGGTGTAGGATGGTAGTTTTGGGGGCTGGATACAAGCATGGCTACAACAGGGTCAGTTCACTGTTTTGTATTAACACAGTGTTTTGTGACTTGGGCATCCCATTTATACTTGGAAAAACAAGTTCTTGAGAAAGCTATCAAGGGGTGTCTCTCCTTCTTCTGCCAGCTCCCAGTCACTGCCCAGAAATGGGAGGGGTATATTTTCTAGGAATTCCAAGAGCCAACTCAATCAGACCCATATTGTCAGTCCTCCATCAACACGTGTGGCTCTGCCCTGGGCCTCTCTCCTGTGCAAGGCTCCTCCAGCCTGGCTGTGCTGGGCTGTGCTGGGCAGGGAGATGTTTCTCGTCCCTCCCTCCTCACAGATCCATTTCTGTTTGGGAGTATGGCCTGGTGATGAACTTCTGCTTTTTGGCCCTGTTTCCTGGGTACCAAGAAGGAAAAAGAAAGAGAGAAGATATTTGTAGCCTCTCAGTTATCAGAGCCCAAGAGGGCAGGAGGGAGAAGGAAGGCATGGAGGAAGATGGAGAGGACAGACCAAACAGGTTGATGGATGGACAAACGAGCAGGCTCTCCCTCCTTGTCCAGCAGCGGAGGTAAGAGCAGCGTAAGGTGATGTGGAATCAGGAGCTTTCCTTCAAAAGAATGAGTTGTAGGTCGTTGCCTGCCATATTTTTGGAAGACTTTGGGCCCTGGTGGGAAGAACCCGTATTTGTGCCGGCCTCTGCCATCAGCCTCAGCTTCCCTTCGCAGCACAAGATCCTGCAGATCTCACTGGACTCCGCAAGCTGCGGTGGGATCAGGAATCGGGGTGTAGCTGCAAATAGCTCAAGCTTTGTGGGGTTCCAAGGTTAGTCTTGGGGTCCACAGCCGTAACTACCAAAAGTATCATTTTCCAGGTAGCTGAAATAATTTGGAAGGGAATTCTGCTTTTGGTCTGTCAAGGAGGGAGCTGTTTCAGAGGGCAAGGCAAGAAGGGGACTCTGCAATGAGACTCCCAAGCTGAGTGCTGTGAGGGCTGGTGGAGCCCAGGCATGACCTCAGAGTTACATACGTGTGCACCACATGCTGGGCCATGTGTGCTGCTGCTTGGACTCTGGAGGCTGTGAGGCCCTCCATGCTTGGAATAGTATGGATCTGCTGACTTGGCAAAATGGTGTGGGGGCTGGGCCACATCTGGAGGGGAGGGGGAAGGAGCCCCCAGTGACTGGGCCGTGGAGGGGCTTGCCAGCTCCGAAGCCCTGAGCTCCCCCTTCCTTCTCCTCAACCACAAGAGCGGTGTAATTCTCCTCACATTAAAAGTAAACATCTGGCAGCATCTGCAGTGCCCAGAATAAACGAAGAACTAATAGGAGGCGTTTGTAACCACAATGGGTCTTGGATGGAGAAGGAAGGAGCGATTCACGAAGTAGAAGCCAAATGGCTACTTGGGGAGCCTCAACTCATTTGTTTATTGATTGGTGATTAATTAACTGATCAGTGCACAAGCTCCTAGAAGATTCTACTGATTCAGTTTGCTATGTCCCCAGGGCAACAGAGACATGATATTGACTTTGTGGGGCCAGATGGTCCATGGTATACCAGGGACTGGGAATGATGGTCTGCCCTGGGTTGTCAGCTGTGCCTTGCTGCAAGTCCAGGGTCCAATATCCAAAGATCTGAGAATGGTGGCAAACCCACTAGGGTCACTGCCAGGAAAAGGATCGTTTTCCAGAAGCGGAGGTTGCCTCCTTTCAGGAGGGATCAGCAGCGGATGTCAGTGTGAAAGAAGGTAGGACCCCTCTGAGGTCATGGTGCCAAAGGTGCTCCCAGGGATGAGAGAGAGACAGACGCGGGGGAGCGGAGAGGAGTAGAAGAGGTGGCCACATCTGGAGGTCAGTCCTCTGGAGCTTGTCTGTGGTGCCAGACAGGGCAGTGGTATTGGAACAAACAGTGATACACACACTGACTGCTGAAGTCTGATTGACACCAAGCAGGAAACAGAGCCTAGGGCTGCCTGGCACCCTCTGACAACTGTCACGGGGCTTAGGGATGAAATTGGCCGTATTCGAACAGTGTCAAATTCATTCCTCGAAGCCACATTAAATGTAAGCAACAGACAGAGAAACAAATTAATACCAAAAACGTCGCTGGCTTTCATGTCCTGGCAGGAGAAATGCTTCCAGTGAGGGACAGATTCACAAGCCTTCCTGATTCTGAGGCCTGATATCCTTCGCCACCCTCATCAGACAGGCAGAAGTGGTGCAGCACTGGCTGAGGAACAGGGAACGGAAGGACAGCGGGAAGTCTGGTTGCCTGTGTGCTCGGAAATCGGGCAGCTGGCTGTAACTTCAGAAACCAGTCCTGCGCCAGAGGTCACAAACTCACTGCCAACCGGCTGAATCTAGCTTGTAGACATGTTCTGTTTGGCCCACAAATGTCTCTATTTTAATTTTGAATTTGAATGAGTGGCCAAAATGCACAAATCAGGAGAGTCACAAAAAATGCCCCAGGCACTGCTGTTCCCTTCCCTGATGGATTCTATAGTCATTTGTGATTTCAACTCCTGTATTAAGCCATCAAACAGCTTTTAGGTGTCAGAGAATTAGTGGGGCTGACTTTCTAACAGTCTAATTTAAATGAAGTTTATATAACGAAATGGGAGATTTTGGTCCTACTTTAGGTAAAAAAGATCGAGCTACTCTTTTAATGCATTGAAACAATTATCTCAATAAACCATTTTTTATTAATCAAACAACATCACAACATAGATTAAAATGTTTGAAAATAAAGAAAATATCAATTTGTTTGTCATACTTGCAAAAGTATTGGGTTCCGTGTACTCCCTCCCAGTTTTTTCCACGTTCATTTTTACATAGTTGCGTACATGGGTTTGCATCCTGCATTTTCATTTGACACTGTAATGTACACATTTTCTCATACTGCCATGTAATCCTCATTTTTGTTATTCTAAATAATATTGCAAGGAACATCTATGTGCATTTGAATCTTTCCATATTTTGAATTATTTGCTCAGAATATATTTTCAGAAGCAGCATGAATGGGCTATACAAAGACTTGAGAATGAAAGAGTTAAACCTGTAAGTTCCTAACTCGAGAAAATATCCTGTAGAAATCTCTTCATCTCAGCACATTGTTGGAGAGGCTATAGGAAAAAAAAGGTCATTTTAGCATATGTGATAGGATTGTGGGTAATTAAAAAAAAAATTTTCAGCATGTGAAGTCCATTCCAGGAATAGCACTATCTTGAGACTCAAGTCAAATAGTACTAAATGTGCTAAGCAGAGGTCTGTGTTTAAAGAAGAGACCCATTTGCTCTTAATAACTGCAGAACGCTGCATAGCTCAACGATGGAGTCAGAAGACTCCACATAGCATCAAAGCCCGCTGCAGAAAGATAGGGGAAGCCAAGGTACAAGACAAACTGTCCTTCTTAATTAAAGCATCTTTACGTCCTAAGTACAATAGTCATTTCTTAGAACAATGGCTGCCTTTAAAACTTTTTATTGATGGCAGAAAGAAAGGACTAAATAAAACCAGAGCGTTTAAAGGTAATCTATATCCTATATACAGCCTAAAGAGTGGTGTAAACAAGGTGATATGTCATAAAATGAAATGTGATATAGATAACCTCACTATTATCTTCTGCACAAGTGCAGATGAATTACGGTGCTTTCAAGCACTGGAAGGCAATGCACACTGTATATTTTGTTTTTATTTTGCACCCCCTCCCTGAGCCTCATCTTCCACTCCCACTGCCAATAAATAAGAAGATTGACATCATCGAAGGGCAGGACCAAACAAGAGCCTTTTCCTGAGATTGAGCCCTGTGCTGGAGCTCAGAAGGCATCAGAGGGGTCTCTGGGAAGTGGCCACAAGCTATGTTTTAATGCCAGGCAAGTCAACAGAACCTCTAAGGGCGGGATTATGGAGCACTTGAGCAAATTCCACCTCCTGTGGGAAGGCAGCCTGCCTTTGGTGAGAAGAAATCATGCCTCCCTAATCTACTAGAGCTTTTTGAAGGGTCAAATAAGTGTATGGATAAGGAGGAAACAGTAGACACAATCCATTTACACTTTCAAGCATCCTCTGAAAGGCACCACAACAAAGACTGTTAAAGACGTTGAGTCACCATGGGAATGGGGAGAATGTCTGGTGACAAATACAGAAATGGCTTGGAGATAAGAAACAAAGAATAAGGATAAAAAAGCCTCCCTTTGCATGGAAATGTGTTAATAGTGGGGCTCCTGCTGGGGTGCTGATGCTCCTGGGGGGACCAGGTTAACTGGCCTGTAGTGATTTGAAATGTGACCATCAAACACTTTTGCCTTGACAAGCCACATGGGGAAATCATCCTCATTGCCATATAGTCCTATCTCATATTTTGCCTTGTTGAATTTGTCTTCGTGACATCTCCAGTGACAATCGTGAGCTCCTGAAAGGGAGGGGGCATGTCTGATAGTTTGGTATTCATTACGGTGACTAGCATCCATGAACTATGTGTGGCTGGATCAGTCGAGAGAAGAGTGAGTGTATGTCGAAATCTACTGGCTTGCCAATGACCTCGAGCTCTTCCAAGTAGGGAAATACTAACAAAGGGCTGTACGCCGCAGGAAGATGCAGGAGGCTCATGAGTGACCGATGTTCAACATGGGCAAGGACAGGTTGAGTAAAACATTAAGTGAAAAGCAATTCATATTGCACTTCGTTTTTATTATGAACTGCATAAAGAGAGTATGTCTAGAAGCACATATCAGTTCAGAGAATAACAACATATAATAGTGTAAACTGCACTTTTGATGGTGACAGATTCAAAGCTCTCAATGACAACCCAAGGAAGGGTTTTGGGTCACTACAATCCAGTGTTTCTCAACCTAATTTTCATTATTATCCCACATCCGCACCAAGTACTTTTTTTACATACTTCTTTCCTAATTGGTACCACCTTCCATGAAATTTTAATAGCATGGACATACTCTATATGTGTTTATGTCCTGTGGCCCTTTGGAGGGACACAAACCATTGTAATAGCTAAGATTTTTCATCTCCCGTGAACCAAGTTTTGTCTCCTTGGGGGTGATAGCGGCTTTGTTGAGAACGCGTGCTGCAGAGGATGCCTGAGGGTTTGTGCCTAAGGTGTTATCAATACTTCATCTGAACAGAACAGTAAGTTGCTAAATATCTAAGGATGGAATTGGGAACAACAACAAAAAAATCTTCTCTTGCCCTCCCCTCAAGCCAAACAAAATCTCAAACGTGAAGTGGGGTGACGTGCCCCCAATCTGCCCCTCTGCCTTAGAGGGCTGACAATTACGGAGCTCACATCAGATTCCTTGGCCCTCTGCCTTCGAGCTGGGTTTGGCCTGTGGAAGGCTCTGCAAGAGATTGAGGGCTAGGGAGGAAGGACAGTGGGACAAGAGGGTATGTCCCTCCTTGTGAGGTCACCCCGTCTGGCTGGGTTCTTTAGTCACTTCTCTTCTCAAGGTGCCAACTCTACATTAGTCCTTCTGGGTTCTTCTTCCAGGTTCTGGTAAGAGCTCCCACGCCATTCTCTTGGGTAGAGATAGTAACAGCTTGGCTGCTACTGGCCCCAGGTCAGAGCCCTATCCTTTGGGGTCCCCGTGTACCCACACATTTGTAAATGTGCCTTATGAACATTCTCTGTTCCTTGTTGGAGCCCTGAATAAGAGGGGAAGCTCTTAACACTGCACCTCAGGAGAGACTTCCTAGAGCTGGAACGAGGCCAGAGGAGGGCAAGTGAGAGGATGTGGGGGCTGGGTGGGACAGGGCAGGATGACAAGGGGTCACAATCCTGAAAAAAAAAAGGAGGCTTGCAGAGGCCTTGAATGGAAGGGGATGGGAGAAGGAACTTCCCCTAAACACAGTTGTAGGAAGCCTCTAGAGCTTGAGAGGTAATTTTAAGAAATATCTTGGTCCATCTCCTTTACATAGTTGGGACTGATGTAGCCCTTTCTGCACCTAAAGAGGTAGCATTGGTTGGAATTCACAGGGAGGTGAACAGGGAAAAATAAAAGTCCTCCACAATGGACCTCAAAGAGGTCCTTAAACGTTAGGCTCTTTGGGGACATCCTCACTCTTGTGGGATGATGCCAGAGAGGTGAACCTGGTCTGCTAAAATTGTCCATTGGTCATTCCATCAGAGGCAGAGTTTGGCCTGGGAATCCTTCCTAGGCGAGTGGTGAGTGTGAGTGGACCTGCGCACATAAAGGCACCCAGGGCTGGCCTGCAGCCGGCAGCGGCCCAGCCCCTCTTCCCAGCAAACCGAGTAGTCTCATGTTCTCAGTCCACCAAGTCTGCTTTCCCAGCTCTGCCCCCGGGAGCAGGGGGCTACCAAGTCTTACACGCTCCGGGCTTCAGAAGCCACAGAGTGAAAACCAGAAGCTGTTGTCATGGATGGGGGGTGGGTGGGCACATTATCCCGGAGGCCTCCTAATCCCATTTTCTGCTTTCAAGTTAATCCTCTTCCTCTTTCTGTCTACCACACACTGAACTCCCAGGGCACTGACCCAGAGAGCCAGCCCCACCTTCCCCGGGCGACAGCCTTGCTCCCTGTTGTGGGGGCTGGAGGGGTGGGGCAGTCTGACCCGTGCCTTGGTCCTCCCCAGTTGATCTGGATGTTCTTCCAGGCCAGGCCCTGGGTGAACACTGAGGGCTCAGCTCATGAATAACAATAACAATGACAGTATCAGCCAGCATTTCCTGAGCGCTTGCCCTTTGCTGACGCTGGCTGAGACCTTTACGTACATCATTTCATTCAATTCCCATTAGGCTCCTGTGAAGCGAATTATTCACCTGAAATTTGTGGATGAAGAAACAGGCTTGAGGGTGCTATCATGACCCAGGTCACACTGAACAGAAAGCATAACTGTCCAGGATTCCTGCCCAACTCAGGCTGGCTCCAGAGCCTTCTGGGGAACTGCCAGGCAACTGCCCCTCCCGTGTTGCTTACTATTATACTTCCCCAACACTGGAAAGGAGCCCCCGCCCCCAGCTTCCCTCCTCTGGCACACATCACCTGAGGCTTCAGCTGGGTGAATATGTTTCTTCCATCCACTACCCCTGGGTATCGCTGGCCTTGCAGGGGAGTAAAAAGAACGTAGGCTTTGGGTGGGGAGGGGAGGTGGGATATGGTTCTGACTTCCGCAGGAAGGGGGACGAAATGCACCCAGGAGGTCAAAGTTCTCCTGGGAGACAGGTGGCTACAGGTAAGCTGCTATTTGGGGGAGGAATGATTTGGCCTCAGGCTTTTATTCACTGTCCCCTTTCTTTCTGAGTACTCCATCACCTCTCCATCCCCCAGTGGCGAATGTCTTTCTCTCTACTCTGCAGGACTGAGCCTGGCCATTTTTGCGCCCAGAAATAGGTTTTGAGGCAAGGCTCACTCATGGAAGAAGTTGTCCACCAGCCAACTGCGAGTGAGTCTCTCTAAAAAGATTTTATGCCCTTCCGACCTCTGTCTTAGCTTGTTACACACTCAAAGTAAGGAGGAGCTGCCCTAACTCTGACTTAGATTCTTCTTGCTGCAATTCTCCCCTCCTGGAGGCAGCACATGGCACTGAACAGAGGGCACACGCTTTGCGTTAGGGCTGCATTTAAATGCTCACTAAATCACTTGGTAGCTGTGACCTGGGCTTCAGTTTTCAGGTCTATAAAATTGGAATAATTGCAGCTTGCCGAGGCCAGAGCTTGGCCCTCTGTTAAGCGTCACTTCCCTCTGCGCCTCTCCAGGGGCTGGGGAGCCCTCGTCTGGAAACCTTTCAAAGCCCAGAAGACAGTGCTTGGTTCACCTTCAGCTTTCTTCTTCCCCACTGAGTCATGCAGTTCCTGGGCCCTGTGGCCCTTTCTTCCGATTATAACTGGGTCTTTGTGTCCTTCTGGACTACACAGACCTCGCAGACTTCCCGTCCCAGCCTTCTTCCCTCAGGTTCTCGTCAGTTCTGGCACCTTCTTGGGCCCAGCGTGGAGACGGGGTTCCTCCTGTCCTCAGACGCCACAGGCTGCATGGCAGTGGAGAGTGATAGAGGCCAGGGTCACATCTGGCCCTGGATGGCACCGGGTGGGCTGTGTGTGTTGCAGCCAGAGAGTTTAGCTGGGGAAAGAGGCCCAGAGGCTGCTGGAAGCCAAGGATCTCCTTGGAGGGATGAGTTTTCAGGGTGGTGTGCGCGGGCAGGATTTGGCTGGGTTGAGTCATGGTGTGAGGCTTGGTGGAGCCCCGACTGCCCCAGCCACCCACAATCACCAAGCACAGACACCAGAGGCAAGATGTGTGGTGTGTGGGCTGGCGATGGTGACGGTGAGCTGCAGCCTTGACGGTCAGGGCCACATCCATGATGAGGACTCCAGAGCTAATATCAGTTTCTCAATCACTTAGAACTGCAATGACATCTTGTATGTGAGAAATGACAACAGCAACCTCTCCTCTGTTGAGGAGAAATCAGATTCTGGGTTAAAGTTTGGTTACTCTTTTCAAAGCCCTCAAAGGTTTGTGCCCTTTGAGAATATTCTAGAAGTAGTATGGTGTACAGAAGAGGGGATGTGGGTTTCACGTCGGAAGACGTGTAATCATGTGGGGGCTCTCTCTGGCCTCAGTGTGATCTTGAACCCTCAGATCTCTGCTTTTGCTCTGGGCTTCCATACGCTCCTAGACCCTTCCTCCTAAAGTCCAGAAAGTGGGGGCTGGTCATTCTACTGTTCCTCCTTTCTCCCCACTCGCCATGTATTTCCTGTTCAGAGAGAGGCTCTGAAAGAGAATCGTGCCCATGACTTTGTAGTGGGCAGTGGTGATGATGGCCAAGTCCAACTCTGTGTGGAGGCAAGGCTGACCCGCCTGGAGGTCATCTGCAGTTCCCCATATCTCCTTCCTGAACTATTTCTCCACCAGCTAACTGAGGTGGCTGATATGCCACCATGAGGATGTCACTCCTTTAGGTTAGGGCTTTATATGTAAGAAGCCAGGATGTGTAAAAATGACAACCTCCTGGGGGAAAGGGAGCCCCAGGTCAGGACATGATACAGAGGGCCAAAGGCGGAGGTGGGCAGCCTGGGAGTAGGGCCTGAAAACACACTTTGGTGACTTCAGTGTTTGCTACTGAGATTTCACTCACCATCCCCATGACACACACATAGCCACGAAAATATACCAAAGACCAGTAAGTGACTGCCCAAGAAACCGTGTGTCTGGGAAAGAGTTTTTGCTGTGAAACGTCATTTTATTAACTAATTTTTTTTTTTTACAAAAATAAACAATTTAATGAACAAGAAGTACAAAAGCTTCTGGATATACAAACTCCAGGAGTGGGGAGAGCCTGGTTTTGGCTGCTTTGAGGCTTTCACTGAAAGCAAATGAGGCAGAAAGGCCCCGGCCCCACCCCCACCCCAGGTCCTGGCTCAAACCGCAGCCTGCTCCCCACCCCATCTTGGCTCACGCTGAGGGGCGCACCTCTGCCCCAGCCCTGGAGCGCCCCCTGTCGGGGGTCCAGAGGCAGCCTCTCCAGGAACAGAAGCACCCACACGCTGGAGCATCTCCCGACCACGTCTCCTGTCTAGAGATAAGCTGAGAGGACACTCTGACCGATTGTCCCCACGCGGCCCCCCGCCTGCCGTGGCATGTGCAGCAGCAGCAGCAGCAGCAGCAGGGCTTTGGCTACATTCTCACACTATGAACAGTGATGGGGCTGCCCGCGGAACCGGCCCGTGAGGGGCACAGCCCCCAGCGGGGGAGACTAGCCTGAGCCTTGCTCACAGCCCAGAGGGTTACAGAGGCAGTCGGCCCCTGTGATTCCTGGCCTCGGAGCCAGCAGTCCCATCCCTAGGCTGGTAAACTCACATTTTAACATTTCGCATTATTGCACATTTGTCCTGGTCACATCGGTCTGTCTGGGATGTCAGTCTTGACTGCAGGGGTTCCCAGGTGACACGGAGCACTGCCAGTGCAAGTCATTCCCTCCACAGGCAAGCCCAGCTGGCGAGAGGGATCGGCTGGTCAGCTGAGTCCTCAGACAGGTCAGCCAGAGGCCTTCACATATGTGGTCTTGTTGGGATCAGGGACCACTTGGCTCCATCCGGCCTTGAAAAAGACCAGCTGCCGACCTGAGGGCAGAAGTGAGGGGTAACAGGACTGTTTCTCTCCCTGGAGATAAGGCCATTCTCCCTAATTCCAGTGCCTTGAGGACACATACTTCTCTCTCATCATCTCAGCCTCCCCTCTGCCTTCTGTCAACCTCCTTCCCCCTGGAGAAGTCCAGCCATCTCCCTGAGGATGCCTTCTCCCGCTGGCTCACCTGTCCAGGTGGTCTGGTTGGTGACCACGAAGGCCTGGCACTGGGCATGGCTCTCACAGACGTCCACGGCCTCAGCCAGGTTGAACACTGAAAGGAGGCAGCTACCATGATGGTAGGACGGCCAGCAGCGGTAGTCTTCCCGGGGGATGGTGCTGTCTGGGATGCGCCGGTACTCTGTGGGTTAGGGATGAGCAAAGTGAGAACTGCTTAAGCCCAGGGATGAGGGCTGGGGCCACTTTTGGAAAAGGGGAGTAAGACTCATTTCCTAGGTGGAAGGTGAAGTCCGGCCCAGTCTCCCTAGCGTGGAGATGAAGGCAGCCACTGCCGTTGAAACTGGGCTGATCACGCAGTAAATGCAGAGCACAGACTCAGTTTTTAGGAGATGCACATCTCCCAAACCTAGTGCACGCAGCTGGTTTGGGCAGCACAACATCGCAGGCACATGCATGGGACAGACACACACACAGAGCTACCAGCTGTCCAGGCTGACTGCTGAGGTCAGAACATTTTAGACAGAACCAGGCTTCTCAAACTTCAGTGTGCATGTGAGTCACCAAGGCATCTGGTTAAAATGCAGGTTCTGATTTAGTTGGTCTGGGGTGGGACCTGAGATTCTGCATTTCGAACCAGCTTCCAGTGTGATCTGCAGACCACATTTTGAGTGGCAAGGGTTCAGGGCACCCCTCATTCACACTTTTTCCTGATATTGCGGGGAGAGGTTAGGCAAGCTCCTCAGATAGGACTGGGGGGACAGACAGGGAGCTTTGAAGTAAAGAGGCATGCAAATGGACTAAAATGCAAAAAATCCTCGGCTAGAGTGGCCAGAGGCTGGAGGAAGAATTGAGATCTCATTATACTGAGAGAGCATCAGAGGCTCTGAAAACCCAAGACCGGGACGCTGCTTAGTTGTAGGCCTCTTGTTTACCCCAGTCTTTCCCACTGCCTGGGGAGCCCCAGCTCCGGACTGATAATGCAGAAGCCCTGGGCCCCTGGCCACTCCGCCCTCCTGTCTCCTTCTCCTACTAGGGACTAGACCAAAGTCCAGGGCTGGCTGTGATTTATAGCCCCATAAACTGCGTCCTCAGGGACAGAGCCAGCCATTGTTCACCTCGTTAAACTTTATTTACAAGGCTAACGAGGGCTCCCCACCCTTAAGACGGGCCAGGGCTCCTTGAATATGGAGGCTGCCCACCCCTCGCCCCTTGCCAACCACAGCTACACCCAGGGCTTCAGTGGAGGGACCACAGCCTGTAACCGGTGGCTAGAATTCCCCCGCTGCCCTGGGGTTTCTCGGCTGGTTTCAGTGTGGAGCCCCCCTCTACCTCCAGCTGCTTTCCTAGCCCCAGGAGGCTAGAGGAAGGAAAGAGAGCAAACATATCTTGTGTTCCAGCTGTGAACAGGAACTGCTCTAATTGCTTTCACACATTCACTTGGTGTTTAATCTCCATAAGAATTTTGTGAGGTGGGTCATATTGAACCCAATTCGCAGGTGAGGAAAGTGAGGCTCAAGGGACAACTTGCTCAAAGTCACACAGCTAGTACATGGTGGGGTTTGGGGCCATCCATAAGAGGGGTGTCAACACCCACCCACCAGTTCATGGCAGAATTATAGTTGTTCTAGCTCAGCTAGAGAAGGGACCTCAAAATGAAGGCTGAATAGCCAGTGGGTTCTCCATTATTCCATGTGAGCCCTTAAAGTGGCCTTTGGAGATAAGGGTCTCCAGAAGGAGGGTGAGCCACTTAGCCCAATTATGGGGTCACTCACCCTCCCACCTGCTCCCCTCCACCTCCTCAGGGCCTGGGTCCCCGTTGGGGCCACTCACCAGTGCTGCTTGTCGTGGAGTTCTGCAGATACTGCCCACTCCGGTACAGGTGCAGCACCTTCTCCAGCTGGGTCAGGGTCTCGTCCACCCCCCAGGTGAGCTCTCCTGCAGAGTGCAGTGGGGCTAAGACAGGGTGCCTGGGCTCCCACTGCTCCCCTAAGCAGGGAGTCAGCTGCCTCCCCCACTTCCCCTCAGGAGCCTGGGCCCAGATGACTGGCGGGCTGGGGAGGGTGGCTCGCTGCAGAACGGGAAATGATGGTTTCTGGACCCTGTGCTGCCCTGGGTCATTCTTGTCCCCACTGGTGCTGGGGAAGGGGGAGGTGACGGGAAGCAGACAAGCCCTGGATTGCTCACCTGTGGCATTGACAATGCTGTCCAGCAGAGGCCGTAGTGAGGGAGGGGCGCTGTGGGGTAGGAGGTATGTGAAGAAAAACCTGTGGCATAGAGGAACCAGGGAATCAGGGCTCCGGCCTTTGGGGACACAGCCTTCCTCTATCCCACCCTGGTCAGGGAGCCTGATCCCTCAGGCCTGGCAAGCAGGCACACCCCCAGGGTGCACCGTGGAGTCTCCAGAGATTCGGGGAAAGGGTCTGGGCACATACTAAGACCACAACTAACTTCATACCAAACTGAAACCTGATGTCCGTCTTCTCCATCCTTCCCCAGGACCTGCCACCTCCCAGGCTGACATTATCCCCTGACTGACCCCCACTGTCAGAGCTGCCCTCTGCCTGGGGCCCGAGGGACGAGCTTCCCGGAGGTCAAGGGCCAGAGTGGGAAGGGAAAGTGCCAGTACCACCAGCCCTAGGCGCTGAGCCTAACACTATTTTAAGAAGCCTCCAGCTGCCCAGATTCTCCTTGGAGCTATTTTTAGCCTCACCGTCAAAAGCCTGAATGTTCCCTTCTAGACTGGGTGGAAGCCTTTCCTCGCCCCTTGACTCCACTGGCGGAGGCTGAGTCTCCCTGCCTCCTGGACCCCATGCCGGCTCTCTCCCTGCCATGCCCTCCTGGGCCCCTCTCCCCTGTGGAGTTCCTGAGTGGCGGTGGAGGTCACCTGTAGGCATTGTAGAGGTTGCGCTTCTCATTCATGCCCTCGCACCAGCCCTGGGCTGAGCAGGGCAGGGTGAAGTTCCTGGCTGGAAACTCAAGGATGCAGTCGGTGCTGCTTGTACACGGTGTCTCCTCCACACGTGCATCATCCAGGTCTGTCACCTTCAGCTCCCCATCCACCAGCACAAACTGTCGAGGCCGGAAGTCCAGCAGAGTGACCGAGCCCAGCGGGGAGTGGGCCAGGTGGTGGAGGAGACGACCCAGGCTCAGGCAGATCTGGGGGCAGACAAAAAGGCTGCTGGCTGCTGTGGGTGGGGACCCCAGGGTGCCCTCCTTTGGGACTCTGGACTTAGCTCAGGGGTTGGCCTTTCTCTTCTATAGGCCCCAGTGCTCAGTAGAGGCTGAAGCCAGGAGCCAAACAGAGGAGGCCAGTGATTTTTGATTAACCCTTGGCTGGCCCAACCCTGAAAATGATATGGAGAGGGTAGGCAACTGCAGCAGGAGGTTTGGAGATAATGAATCCATTCCCTGAAGCTGTCTCTGGAGCGTGGTATTAGTTCAGTATATGGCAACAGAGGGAGGATCGAAATGACCTTAAGGTTTTTTTTAGTCCTAGACACCGGCCCTCCTGCAGCCAGGCCGAGTGTGTGAGTGTTTATGTGTGTGAGGGGAGGGGAGAGGAGAACAAGAGCGCAGAATGCCAGGGTCCTCCATGTCTGGCTTCTCTTTTTAACCCTTTGGTTGATGGCCGAGTCAGCCTCTGTTGCTTCCTTCCCTCCCTCTCCCTTGGCTGAGCGGTGGAGGCTGCTCTGGAGGGCTGACCTTCTAAGGGAGAACCATCCCAGCAGGGAGCCCGGCCAGAGCCCTCCCCCCACTCACCCGGAATCGATCCTCCCAGGAAGTCTGCAGCAGCTGGATCATTTCCACTGGGGCGCCCAGCTCCGTGATGGTGGTCAGGGTGTCCGGGATGTCCTCGCTGTCCTGGTAGCAGTAGCCATACAGCTGGGGGAAGCCCAGGGCAGGTCATTAGGTCACAGGGTGGGGGCGGGGACAGAGAGGGGCTGGACTGCCAGATGCCCCCTCCCTCTGCTCCCCACCATCCTTAGGCCTTTGCCTCAGCCCAGGCCAGAAGAGAATAGCAGCGTTGCCTGGGAAGCCTGACCTCTCTTCCCTGCAGCCAGAGTTCCTGCTGGCTGCGTCACCCTCACCTCTTGTCACTCAGGTAAATGGGTAGGTCTGGCCACCATGTGTTAACCACGTGCCAGGTTCCATGCTAAATGCTCTACACGTATCACTCCGTTCTTGTAATAACCCCAATGGGCACCGTGGGTACTATTATTATCTTCAATTTCAGGTGAGAAAACTGACTCAGAGAGGTTAAGTTGCTTGCATAAAATCACACAGCTAATAAACACAACAGCTAGGATTTGAATTGATGCCACTTGGTTTCCATAACCTGATTCTTTCCAGGAATATTGTTTGCTAATACCCAGGCCAGCAAAGGATTATTAGGCCTCCTCCCCTACTCCAATCCTTGTCTATTCCTCAGCTTCAATTTTTCTCTGCTCAGGTTTTGTGGGAGGAAAAGCAAGCTCCTTCAGGATTGGTAACAGGTGTTGACAAGAACAAAGTAAGGGCACATCGCTGGGCGTTCTTTGCACATGTGGGTGGGTGATGTGTGTCAAAGGGTGGTGAGTGATGGCTCCCAGGGCAGATCAGTTCTTCGGGGGCATGGTCACAAGGGACTGTCCACTCTGTATCGTCTGGTGGAGGGGCTGGGTACTGCTCCGTTGGTCAGGGACTTCCGGGAGGCACAGCCTAACTTTGTCGCTGCCACCTAAACCAGCATCCACACTCCAGAGCAGTGGGGGGGTTCCAATGGTGCTCAAAACAACCAGCGCCCTCTGCTATGAAACACAAAGGCTGAGTTGTACAGGTCGGACCGGGGAGAGAGGAAGCTACAAAGTGGAGGGGTGGGGGCGCCGAGCCCACAGGTGAGCAGCCCCTGCACACTGCTGCCCTCATGCCATCACTCACACCGTGCCCAGCGCCACTCCAAGTGGCATGTGCCCCCTTCTCACCCCCTCCCTGGAGCCAGCCACCCCAGTCTGCTCTTGGGCTGTGACTTGGGGGGGCTGGGACAGTCCCTGGCACCCTGTTCTTCCCTCTCTCTCTACACCCCCATCAGTCCAGGGAGGCCTCAGACCCTGGCGGGGTGGGGGGAAGGTAGGGGTAGCAGCCCTGGGGCCTGGTTCTCATTTTCTTGCCCAGAGTCTGAGCCTTTGTGGGAAACTTCTGAAGGTTATTAAACACCCGGAGGTCGTTAAATGCGCTGTTAACGAGGTATTAATCAACACCCCTCAGGAAAAAATAAAAAGACACCATCAACCCCCCCAGGAAGCGTGTGGCTGAGCATTTCAGTCACATCTTTTGTTCGTTTGGGAGAAGAAATATCCTCTAGTGCAGCCAGAATCTGGGCCCAAGCAGCCCTGGGGGCCCATCTGAGGCCTGAGGCCCCAGGATGACGGGAGGGGTGGGGGGAGGGAAGACCCTGTGACCTTTGACCCTGGACTATAGAGGCATCTGTCACGTGAGGGAATGTGTGTGTGTTGGGCTGGGGAGGGGGTCACAGAAGAGGGATAGAGAGATCTCACCCAGGCAGCTTCCGATGACCAGAGCAAGTGCTGAGAGGTGCAGAGCAGGACCTGCTACCCTGGGCATCTTCCACTGGAACCCACAGCACCAGCTCTGGACTGCTCGGAGACTGGGAGGGGGCCTGGGGGGCCTGTGCGACTAGGAGCTCTAGAAACGCTCTCTGGCTCCTCCCCAGTTCAGCAAACAAACGGTTTTGAAATTTTAAATGACTAAGAGGTATTAAAACAACATTATTTCTGGTTCCCTTCACACCCACACTGAAGCCTTCTGAACAGGAAGACCCTGCCATGGGCTTCCCTGCCAGCAGAGAAGGCAGTGCTGAGGACGCCAGAAGGACACTGGCCTGGGGGAGTGGGGGAGACTCACCCCCAAAGCACTAGTGGACCCCCAAACACACACTAATGGACCCTGCTTTTCACTTTTCCCAGAAAAAAAGGACCTGGGACCCTCTCTACCTTAGCAACCCTTATGCCCTGGGGCAGCTAACTCCACTCTCTGACCTTCCAAGAACCACACAGCCAACCCCAGACAGAACCAGTCTCGGTTTGGTGAGGGAATGGGTGAAAACTACTCAGCTGTTAAGTTTTTTCTTTGGAGCCTTCGGAATTGGGTGGGGGCCTGACATTACAGGGGAGGACCATACTGTGATATATGTGTACAGGGTTAGCTGGATGCTTGTCAGGAAATTTGGGTGGGGACAGTGACAGAGGGAGAAGTGCCTTAAGAGATAGGAAAGCACATCACGCATCAAACCTGTCCTAAAGGAAGGGGGAGTTGAGTCAATTAACTAGCACTTAACGTGTCCTGCTAAGTCACTCAAGACCTCTCCACCCCCTCGGAATCTGGCTGACACCCCAGGGTTTTCAAAAAGCTCCCAAGAGCCCCTGGGAATCGGAGAGAGCAAGATCCTCCCAGTTAGAATGGCCACGTAACCAGCTGCTCGCTCACTCCCTGAAGCTCCTGACACGGTGTGAGCCATGCAGCCAGGCATAACCGCACACGACCGTCGGCTCTGCCCGCCTCGTGAGACCAGTTCAGGGTCCAGGACCCTGTCACAAGTGTGACCAGGGTGGAAGTATTGTGAGGGAGACTGGGAGCCAGCAGGGGTGTAAACAGCTCTCTGGCCTCTCCCTTCTATTCTGCAATGCCCCCCCCACCCCTCCATTCCTGAGGAAAGGAGGGAGGGACTCCTGGATCATCAGTCAGTTCTGCTGGCTGCAGAGAGGTTAGTTTGAGAGGGCTGGGAGGTGGAAGTTGTGGGCAAGGTTCAGCCGTTGGGGAGTCTGCACACACCCTGTGTTCCCCGGGCCAAGAGCAGTCAGGGATTCCCCTGTCTGCTCAGACATGTGCAAAGGGAACAGTTTGTCTACGTTTATTAAAAGGATTTGTTCTGTAAAATTTGGATTCAGTCAAAAGGCCGCACTCAAGGCTCCAGAAAGCCACATGTGGCCCCAAGGCTGCAGGTTCCCTACCCCTGAATCCTACGATGGAGACTTGGGAGAGAGAAACTGGGATGTTAGGGCTGTGCTGGGATTGTGAAAGGCCCACTTTAAGTCCAGCTTGGTGGGGGAGGGTCAACATGGCCATCTCATTTCTCCTGTCTGTCCCCCAGTGAATAGGGGAGGCACAGTCCCATTTAGCAGGAACCTGGGCATCTGGCTTTCCCAACCTTCCAGCCTCTTGGCCATATATGCTCTGATAGTGTATAGACCCTCAAGGCCTCAGTCAATCCACCAAGCTAAGGCCCTGAGGCTTCCTCAGTGGTTCAAGGACCCACATCAAGGCCTGGAGAACCCCAAGGTCACTTCTGGGAAGGGCTGTGCATTTTCTGGCCTACTTCCCTTCCTGTGGCTTCTGGGTGGGGCTGGGGGTGGGGGACTCTTTGGGAATTAAGCCTGACACGTGGTCTCTTTCCAACCCTTCCCAACCCCACTGCTGTCCAACCCCATCTTCAAAGCCAGACAAGTCACTGGCAGTTGAGAGAAGGAGGGGTTTGGATTCCATCAAGATGGGGGATCCTATCACTGCAGCTGGTATTCTGACTCAGGTGTCTGGGCTTGGGGTCATTTTGGCTTGGAGTAATATCCCTGGTGTCCAACACCCTAGCTCCAGCCAGGAGCAGGGTCCTAAGTCTTATCGGACTGTCCCATCCCCTGAGTTTTGGGACCTTCTGTCCTGGCTTGGCTTTAAGGGATGTGTGGAAGTTGAGAAATCCAAGAGTACCTTGGTAAAGGGATGCCCACTCACAAGCGAGAGGCAGGGTGGTGCAGTGGGAAGCGCCACGGTCCACGTTCTGCGCCTAGCTTAGCCTAGGCGAAGTCCTGGTCACTCTGTTTCTTTATCTCCCAGCCAACACCCTCACCCCCGCATCCCCAGATTGTACCTGCAGCACGTTGGGGTGCCGCAGCCGCTCCAGCAGCACCATCTCCTTGAGCAGCTTGTGGGCCGCCAGCCGATAGCAGCCCCTCCGTACCCCGAACTCGCGCACGCAGCTACCCAGATCGTGGCCGCTGAAGTCCACCGCCTTGAGCGCCACCGCGGCGCCACCGGGCAGGCGGACCCGGTACACGGCCTTGGTGTAGCCTGAGCCCACGTACTGCGCGCCGGACACGTTGCGGAGCGCGGCGCAGCCCAGGCGCGGGCCCGGGCCAGGGGAGCCCGGGCCGGGAGCCGGGGGCCAGCCTGGGACGCCGTCGGGCAGGGGCCGGGCCCGCAGGGGCCGGGGACGCTGCAGGCCCCGCCCGCCCGGAGCGAGGTCCATCAAGCGCCGCCGCTCCGGCCGGCCAGCCCCGGGCCCGGGCCCCCCGCGGGAATAGCGCTGCACCTCCTCGTAGCGCGCCCGGATCTGCCTGGCCAGCTCCCCTCGGCCCCCGCGACGGCCCGGGCCCGGGGCCGGCGACGGCCCGGGGGACTGGCCTGGCCGCGGGGGCTCCGAGCCCGGAGCGAAGAGCACGTTGAGGACGGAGCCCAGCAGGAAGGAGGCGCAGAAACCCACGGCCACGGCCGCCCGCCGGCGCCGCATCGCTCCCCTCCCCCCGGCCGGCCGGCCCCGCGCGGCTCCCCGGCCCCGGCCTCGGGCGGCTCAGGCTCCGAGGCGGCTCCGCTCTGCGCCCCGCCGGCCCCCTGCCCAGCCCGTGCGCATGGCCCCGCCGGCCCCGACCTCGGCCCCTCGCGGGCGACACATCGGCCTGACACTTGCCTCCCTCCCGCCCTGCCCCCGCTGCTTATAAGACCCGGAGCCGCCCCCGCCCCCTCCGCCTCCGCCTCCCAGCTCCCGGCCCGAGCCCGTCCTCGGCGCCGCCCCCTCCGGCCGCTCGGCCCGGCCTTCCCTGCTGACTGACAGCGGGACCTCCTCCCGCGGCCGTCCGGGTCTGGGAAGCGGCGCGGAGGCGGCTCCGGCCCTGCCCAGCCGGCGGCCCCTCGAGCTTCGGCGGGGGAGCGGGAGAGGGGGCGGCGGCGGCCCCGAGGCGCGCGGGGGCTCCGGGCCCAACGCGAGGGCGGATAACGGGGCCAGGGCAGCCGGATAACGGGACCGGGAGGCGGATAACGGAGCTGGCTGGGCGAGGTGGGGGAAGATAAAGGGGCGAGGCCGGCGGGTGACGGGCTCCGAAGGGGACAAACAGCTGGGTCCGGGGTGCGGGGATCGGTGTAATCCCAAAGCTTTCTGCCTGCAACACCGGGCCTGGAGGCGGGCTGGGAGCAGGGAAGGCGCGTGGATCTCGCCTCTCGGGAGTGGGGCTGGAGGTGAAGGCTTCTCGCTCAGCCCCGGATTCTGGGTTGGGGTAACCAGGAGGGTGGAGTGGGGAGGCGGGCGCAGCCGGGCCAGCACCTGCGAGCGCGCGTGGGACGCGAGCTCTGGGCTTGGAGGAATAATTGTGAGGTTTTAGGTTCTGTTCAATTCCCGCTAACAAGTCTTTCTGATTTCTTATTTTCCTTGTCCTTGCAGCCCAGAATCTAGCCGGGGTGCTCCTTCCCCCACCCCCAGGGGTCTGACCGGGTTCCGTAGCGGATCACGAGCCACATGCATGCTAATAGTTTGTGCATAGTGCATTTGTGCCCACGGACATCTGTCTGTAGAGTGTATGCATTGGTGTGTCCTGAAGGGGCCATTGTGTCCGATGCAGTGTGTACCGGGTGTGGAAGTTGTTGCTGACGCCACCAGAACTTCTGGTCCCTCCTCCTCCCTCCCTGATTGCATCATTAGTGCTAATTGAGGGGCTTTCACACACCAGTGCATTAGCTGTTTGGAGTGAGTTCCCCCCTCCTGGGAGAGATAAGCCGCTGGCCCTCCCCCTCACTGCTCTACACTTCCCCACCGCTCTGAAACTGTCCACCTCGATCTCTCACATTCCGGGGCACCTTCCTGCCTCCCTCTGGGCCAGGTTAATCTCTCCTCCCCACGGTGTCAGGGATTGGCTGGGGAGGGGTTAGGGTGGAGGAGAAGGGTCCGGAGCCTCCTTTTTGACATAGTATCCAAGAGGGGAGATTTTTCATGAAGAGGTCAGAAGTTCCTACAGAATGCAAGGTCTCTGTAACGAGAAAGGAGACAGGGATTTCTGCTCGGTTCTTTTGGACATGGAAGGGCAGAGGAGAGGGCTGAATCCTTGATCCCCAGCCCATGCTTTCACTAAGGTAGGCCTTCCAGCCCTGACTCCTTGTCCCTCAGGACTCGGAGAGTTGGGGCCCATTCTAACTTCGCAAGCATAGGAAAGGCGGGGCGAAGGAAGCCATGATTCCCCAGAGAACCTGGGTTTGGTGGAGTTGGATCTGTGTATGTATAGCTGCTCTGCCTGGAGCTGGCCCATGGCTGCAGGGTGTGGGGGAAAGGCTCTGAGCAGATGCCCTCCCCAGCCCTCACACCAGATGTCTTTGGTCTAATTAACTGTGCTGGGAAAACCAACCTAGGTTTGTAAACAGAGCTACTGGCTAAAGTCAACAGGGAACAGCAGCAAACAGCAAACATTCCCCTCACACTCAGCCTTAGTCCAATTCAGCCCCCTGGGGAAAAGGGGGAGCTGGGTGGATCATAAGGCCCTCTGGCCCACAGCTGACTCAGGAAAAGCCTGTCTGCCTCTGTCACCCCAATATGGCTGTCATCTCCTTACCAGTTCCAGGTCTGCTTTACTGGGTGGAATAGTTGCTGTCCCAAGATAAACTCTGTCCCCCTTCCAGCAATTTCCCCATAGATATCTACACAGCCAAACATCTCAATCCATGAGGAAGCCATTCTGGAGGAATGTTCCTTGAAGAGTTTTCTTTGGGGCCTGCTCTGCTCTCGTGTCTTGGGGAAGCCTCTGAGAGTAGAACTTGGTATTGTGGGTCTGCAACTCAGGAGATGAATATAACGTGAACATTGTTCAGTTCGTTACACATCATGTAGGTATTATAATAACATGTTCTGAAATTAGATAATTATTCCTGTGATATCTTTGCCAAGCTTCAGTGTTTCTGTTATGATTTGAAAGTTCAATGCCCCCAGGGGCCTGCGCAGCAGGCACAAATGCACATACAACACACACACACAAGCCCGCGGAGCAGTGGCCTTGCACAGGGGAACAAAGACATTTTAACTGTCTGCCTCTCATTCTCACCCTGTCTCCCTCACCAGCTCTCAGACACACAGACATATACAATCTGAGATGGAAACAGGTTTTTGGCTTCTGAAAAAAAGGGATTGAACTTTTTGAACAGATTAGAGTTTCTGAATTGGCAGTTCTTGAGTTCTTAACCAAATTTTGCTTGTTTCCTTTTTTTTTTTTTGCCACCCAGGGAGAGGAACCATTTCAAAGAATTGAAAGACATGAAACGCTGCTGCAGCCCCCCACTCTGCAGTCTGCCCACCTATCTGAAGACCCCCTACAGGCCATAGTCCTCAGGCCACTGTCCTGCTGGGAGCCCTCAGTGCCGTCTTCACAGGAGAGCCTTCAACTGCAGTCCTCTCTCTGTCTCAGGGCTCAGACGAGAGTGTCTGTGCTGGTTTGGGGAGACTCAGCACTTCGGACACACTATGTTTTCTTGCTCTTTCTGCCACAGCTCCACCCTATGCAAAACACTAGCTTAGATACCAATCGTTGGGAAGGAGGCAGATGGCCCAGACTCCAAAATGCTAAATTTCTTCGAAAGTGTCTTTTATCTTTTTTTTTTTTTTTGAGACAGAGTCTCACTGTGTTGCACGGACTAGAGTGCCATGGTGTCATCTTAGCTCACAGCAACCTCAAACTCCTG
>CAUYSK010012845.1:0-16429 GCA_963575035.1 Avahi laniger
GCAGGATTTGAATTCAATTTGATCCCTGATCTCATACGCGAGACAATACACCATATCTCTGTTGGGTAGAATATTTCCTCAACCTGTGATATGATACTATGACACTCAAGAATTTCATTCTTGGCTGGGTGCAGTGGCTCACGCCTGTAATCCTAGCACTCTGGGAGGCCGAGGTGGGTGGATCATTTGAGCTCAGGAGTTTGAGACCAGCCCGAACAAGAGCGAGACTCTGTCTCTATTAAAAACAAAAATAGAAAGAAATTAGCTGGACAACTAAAAATATATAGAAAAAATTAGCCGGGTGTGGTGGTGCATGTCCATCCGTAGTCCCAGCTACTCGGGAGGCTGAAGCAGAAGGATTACTTCAGCCCAGGAGTTTGAGGTTGCTGCGAGCTAGGCTGACGCCAGGGCACTCTGGCCTGGGCAACAGAGTGAGACTGTTCGCTCCCCCCAAAAAAACATAGTTCTAGACTTATGACTTATATTTATCCATGATGTCAAAAGAGAGGTGGTCTGTCGAAAGTAAGAGTCCAGAGAAGGGACTCGGATTAAAGAAGAAACAGTACAATAAATAAAAATTAGGATTGTTCTCCAGTACTGACAACCCAGTTGAAATTAGTGGCCAAGGACTTACGTGGCAGAAGATTACCCAAAAATGAAATAATCTCCAGCTGTGCTTGGAAGCCTTGCACAAAAAAGGTAAATAGTCATCAATGCTGACAATGTTTTGACAGACATTAAAAAAAAGGGCAGAAAGTCAAGAAAGCTGGGGCATTGGAAAGAGAGTGAAGAGACAGACAATAGCTCCTAAGCTGGACAAAAAGAGAAGATAAAATAGAGTTAAGAGGCCAGGCACCGTGGCTCATGTCTGTAATCCTAACACTCTGGGAGGCCAAGGCAGGAGGATCGCTCGAGGTCAGGGGTTTGAGACCAGCCTGAGCAAAAGCAAGACCCCGTCTCTACTAAAAATAGAAAGAAATTAGCCGGACAACTGAAAATATACAGAAAAAATTAGCTGGCATGGTGATGCATGCCTGTAGTCCCAGCTACTCGGGAGGCTGAGGCAGGAGGATTGCTTGAGCCCAGGAGTTTGAGGTTGCTGTGAGCTAGGCTGATGCCACAGAACTCTAGCCCAGGCAACAGAGTGAGACTCTGTCTAAAAAAAAGGAAAAATGGGAAAAAAAAAAAATAGAGTTAAGAATAGGAAGGTATGGATGACGGAAGTTGTCAATGGGAGTTATGAGAATTAAATGAGACAAAGTACAGAAAGCACTTTGCAGAGTGGTTGGTACAGAGTAAGTTTTCAAAAAGTGTTACTCTTATTGAGGGTTTAACACTGGTTATTCACAAAAAACTCTAAAGATAATGACATGTAGCAATTTATAGTCTTGGACAGATGAGTGTGTAGAAGCCAAGTCATTTTATTTTTTTATTAAAAAAAAAAAAGTGATCCTCCCGCCTCAGCCTCCCAGAGTGCTAGGATTACAGGCGTGAGCAACTGTGCCCGGCCAGAGGCCAGGTCATTTTAGATAGTAGGTAAGCCCAGCTGACTGCCCAGTATCTAATCTTCAAATCATCTTTGTGGTTCTTTCATGTAACTCTCAATAAGGACTTTAACATAAGCTTTTAAGTTCCAGTTATGCTTTAATTTATTTAACATGTGGAAACTGCAAACTATAATGGTACTCATCAGGAAGATCTCAAAATATATCCCTCAAATGGGCTCCTGAAATTCTTTAATAGCAACAGGAAGTGCATACGGGCAATAGTGATTTATGACCCAGCTCTACCTTGTAGAGTCTCTCTCTAGTATTATCAGGTAATAAAATTAATCTAAACAAAAAGATAGGAAAATAAATGAAAGGTACTCAACCTAATTAAATAAGATACCACTATACACTCATTAGAATGGTTGAACTTATAAAGACTGACAATATCAAGTGATGACAAGGATGTAGAGCAAAAGCCTCTCTCATACAAAGCTGACAGAAGTGTAACTTGGCATAATCACTTTGGAAAACTGTATGACAGTATCCATTAAAGCTGAATGTAGTATATCCTATGACTCAAAAACTCACTTCCTTAGTATTTCCCAACAGAAATTCATACATTTTTTGGTGTTGCACACCAAAAAACATATAAAACATACAAAAGTATTCAAAGTAGTACTATCCTTAATAGTCCCAAACTGAAAATAACCCAAATGTCCATAATGATAGAACAGATAAACTGTGGTATTTTCATATGGAACACTATATCTATATATATAAACACACATACACACACACGCGCATACATATATACCACAAGGAAGAACTAGTGCTACACACAAAACAAATGAATCTCACAAACATAATGTTGGCTTTAAGAAATCAAAACATGAGTTTATACTATATGATTCCATCTATATAAGCTCAAAAGTAGTAAAAATGAATCTACGGTGTGAAAGAAGAGTGGTTACCAATGGGGCGTTAGCGACTGAGAAGGGTATAAGGGGGACCCTCTTACGTATTAGTCATGGTCTCTTCTTCTTCTTGTGGGATGTTCACTTTGTAATGATTCACTGAGCTGCATGTTTATGATTTGTGCCTTTTTATGTGTATCCTATATTTCACTGGAAAGTTTACTTAAAAACAAAAGGCTAGAAATGACAAGAAGAATATAGGAAAAGGCTCTACAAGAAGCTGAGGCTGCTGGATCTGCAGAACTCCCTTTTGCCTCTATGTATAGAATTGGCCACTATGCTACCGAGAGATGGAATGACCTAAATTATGTTATCTAAGATCACAAAATGAATTAATGGTAGAGCAGCGATTGGAATTGAGGTATGCTAATCTCAGCATTTTCAAATTCTTGGAGAAGTGTTCCTGGATGTACCCAGAAGGGGTCCTTTTCATCCATTATCCTGATCCCCAAAGCAATGAGGTCATAAGGGGAAGCGAAAATAGTCACTACACAAAAATATCTCCTAAAGAACAAGAGCACTTGTAAAATTGCTTCCCACTCAAACATTCTTTCTCTGGCTCAGATCAGCTACTATTTCTGCCAATTCCCCATCAACTGACCTTGTCATTCTCTCTGAAGTCTTTTTTGTGTTAATGATGTTAAACAGAAAATACAATTTAAACATAATGTAAATCAACTGCAAAGTGAAAAACACATCTTGCAAAACATGCAGGATTCCATGAAGTTGATAAAAGTGCTATTAGAATTGTTTGAATCACATGCAAAACCACTGACAAAAAGAGAATGGGGTAGATTAACGTTAACCATGGTGGAAGAGATCCCTTCTTGCTAAGTATCCATTTTCCCCTTCCTCCTTGGTAATAGAACCCTGATTTTTCAGTAACTACATTTCTATTTTAACAGTAAATAAACAGATATCAACATAGTCCAAAGCTAAGTTTAAGAAATGTGAGCCAATTTTTTCCCCTGAAGAGCTAAACCTATAGTCTCAGACAATCCCCTCAAGTAAACATTTGATGTTGCAACCCAGCTGTACCCTGTTTAGGGACTGAGGCAAAGCCTTAAATGGTGCTATAGTCTACGAATGAATACACATATATCTGAGGGAGTGGAGAGTACCTAATGATTCCACAACAAGTTTTGAGTATTGGTGAACTGTGTTCAGCTACCATTACAGGCAGACAATAGTTAAACGCATCAACAATTTGAAGTCAGTGGTACTGCAAGCACAAAAAGGTTTACATGAAAGGAACATGAATGTGAAAAATAGAGACATAAAAGTTAAGTTACATAAAATAATGAATTCAAGCATTCACAGCTACTTATGCACAAAGGCCAGGAAAGATTAAGGCATTCCCATAGCTATCTATTGCATTCATGCAACTGTGCCAGGAGCTGGTGAACAAAGAAGAGATCCCTGCAGTCAACGTTTGCTTAGAGAAACCTCAAGTTAATATCTTAGTAAACAAAATTTTAAATTCCTCTACTGTTGTCCATGTTCCCAGCAGAACCACTAGACAAACAAAGTTTTGCATTTACTCACATCCTGCTCTGTCCTCTTGAAAAACTGTACCAAAGTCAACAAAACCTAAACATGCCGGCAAATCTCCTTGGTGTATTTTCTATAAATAAAGCTTACGGAAACAAAAAAGTAATCGAGTGACTCTTCTATGCTTATCAGCACAGTAGATATTACAGAATTTTAAAAAATAAACCTCTCTAGTGTATCTTCTCCAACGTTAAAATCTGTTCTTTTCATAACCCACCTTTCGCCGACGTGCTGCACTTTCATGAATGCATCACACATCAGAGAACAAAGAGCTCAGTGCCCTTAGAAGATGACACGGTATTTATCGACGTCTGTTTCTGCTCTAAATTAACACTTAAAAGAGGATTTGTCTTCAACTAGCTCCACCCGGGTACCACAGGAGGGGGCGGGGATCCTTACTGAAGAGTAGCTGATTTCAGGGCAGCAACTCTTCTCCCTTTGGGAGCTTGGGTTTGGGCTGCGCCAATGGGCTTCTTCACACAAGATCTCACGACAGCTTAAAACTGCTCGCCAATGGAAGGATCCTCGCCTCACAAAGAGATAACTAGGGCAGAGCTGTTACACAACCAATACCCGACGCCAAGTGCCAGCCCAAGGAGTCCCCCAGGAGTCTCACTTGGGAGCCTCACCATTGGCACACGAGGCGGCACTTTCGCTCGAGAACTATTTAACACGACCCTCTACTAACAGCAGACTCGCCTGCGTGCGAAAATGGAAGAGGGGCGAGGGGAGGACAGAGGAAGAGGGTCGCGAACCACGGAGCGCGGGGTTCGGCCCCGAGCCAGGGGCCCGAGTCGCAGACCACCTCCCCACTGTTGTCGGTCACCCCCAGACAGGCGGTACCTGTTTTCGCATGTTATTCATGACGCCCATGAAACTCGCCAACAATTTAGCTTCTTCTCGAGCAGCAAGTTTCTTCTCTGTCTTCTTCTTGCTGCTCTTCTCCACCCCGGAGGCTGCCATCCTCCCTCAGCTCTGTTCACGCCCCGGGCTTGCCGGGTCGGGCGAGGGGTCTCACTCTCTGGACACTCTGAATTCTGAACAAACTCGGCGGTCGGGACCGCGGCTGCAGCGCCCAGCTTCCGAGTGGGCGGCGGCGTCTCGGCCACAGCGGAAGGACAAGGCCTGGCGGCCCCTCAGGAACCTCTAAGGCAGGCGACGTAGGCGGCTTGGCTAAGTTCTGGGCGGAATCCGAGCCCGGCCGCGGAGCCTGCGCACTTCGCTCAAGGGAGCGGGGGTGTGGGAGGTGGGGGCTCTATGAAGGGAGCAGGGGGCGGGGCCTCGCGCGTCACAGCCGCGCGCCGCTCGGAGCAACCAGAGTTGCTGCGCCGGTGCCCCAGGTGCGTTGGTTGCAGCCGGTGCGGAGTGAATTTAACCTCGGAGCTGGTCCGAGGTTATGCCTGCCCTGCCGTATGCCCAAGACAGATTTTCCAGGTGTAATTGTGTGATTATCTTTTTTGGATAATTGGGCAGTGAAACACACTAACGTGTCTCCTATTAGTGTAAGCTTCATAGGAACAAGGTTGGTGTTTTCTTCCCTGCAGTACCAGATCTGGCATATTGTAGGCGCTCAATAAATATGTATTGATATTAAATGATGAATGACTATTACGTATTGCAAGTTAAAGTCTTGTTACACGGAGCACAAGATTTATTTTCTTGAGTTCCATAAAGCAAGAACACACAGCCCGTTGGTGTCTCCTCGGTGTGCAATGCCTGCCTACTAGGCTGGCTAAGTGTATGTTTAAAACTGAGATTGTTAACAGCCCCACCAGGTTCAATGCCCGCAGCTCTAGAGGAAGCCAATACACTGAGACAGCAGGAGTTACAGCAGAGAAATAATATCATAGGCGCCATGCGAGGAGATGGGAGGAATTTCTCAAATCCAACTCCCCAATAATTTGGGAAAAAGGGTTTTTAAAGATAGTTTGGCGGGCAAAGGGCTAGGGAATTGAGTCTGCTGATTGGCGGGGAATGAGCTCATAAGGTTGAGATGCAGAAATTATCTTCTCAGTTGGGAGGTTTTCTGGGTAGGGGGTTTCAGGGCTGTTGGATTTGTTCCCAAGCCTATCCATGGTCTGGCTGGCGTCAGTAGGTCTCCGGAATGCAGAGTCTCAAAGACCAGTCTTAAGATTTACAACACTAATGTTATCTATGGAATCATAGGTCTTAGGGATTTAGGACTGCAGTGTTATCTATAGAAGTAGTGGAGGAAGTCACAAATCTTGCACCTGTCAGGGAGGATAGTGCCATTAAGCTGTGAACCAACCTCTGCTGACATCAATCTTTTCTTTCATTCTTTTTTTTTTTTTTTTGAGACAGAGTCTCACTCTTTTGCCCGGGCTAGAGTGCCATGGCGTCAGCCTAGCTCACAGAAACCTCAAACTCCTGGGCTCAAGCAATCCTTCTGCCTCAGCCTCTTGAGTAGCCGGGACTGCAGACATGCGCCACCATGCCTGGCTAATTTTTTTCTGTATATTTTTTAGTTGTCCAATTAATTTCTTTGTATTTTTTTAGTAGAGACAGGGTCTCGCTCTTGCTCAGGCTGGTTTTGAACTCCTGAGCTCAAACAATCTGCCCGCCTCGGCCTCCCAGAGTACTAGGATTACAGGTGTGAGCCACTGTGTCCAGCCCAAACTTTTCTTTTGCAGCTTCCTCACCTCTCTCAGCCTTTATAGGATTGCAGAGAGTTAGGACCTCGCTCTGGGATTAGGCTTTTACTTAAGGGAATGTTGTGACTGGTTTGATATTCTGTTCAGACTACTAAAATTTTGTCCATATCAGCAATAAGGCTGTTTTGCTTTCTTATCATTCATGGGTTCACTGGAGTAGCACTTTTAATTTCCTTCAAGAACTTTTTGTTTGCACACACGACTTGGCTCACTGGTGCAAGAAGTCTAGGTTGGCTTATGTCAGATTTCCACATGCCTTCCTCACTAAGCTGCATCATTTCTAATTTTCGATTTCAGGTGAGACATGAGCAACTCTTCATTTCACTTGAGCACTTAGAGACCATTGTAGGGTTATTACGTGGCCTAATTTCAATATTGTTGTGTCTCATGGAATAGGGAGGCTCCAAGAAAGGGAGAGAGGGGAATGGCTGATAGGTGGAGCAGTCAAAATACACACTTTTATTGATTAAATTTGCTTTTATGAGCACAGTTCATGGCAACCCAAAATAATTACAACTACTAACATCAAAGATCACTGATCAGGCCGGGCGCGGTGGCTCATGCCTGTAATCCTAGCACTCTGGGAGGCCGAGGCGGGCGGATCGTTCTGAGCTCAGGAGTTCGAGACTAGCCTGAGCAAGAGCGAGACCCCGTCTCTACCAAAAATAGAAAGAAATTAATTGGATAGCTAAAAATATATAGAAAAAATTAGCCGGGCATGGTGGTGCATGCCTGTAGTCCCAACTACTCGGAAGGCTGAGGCAGGAGGATCGCTTCAGCCCAGGAGTTTGAGGTTGCTGTGAGCTAGGCTGACGCCACGGCACTCGCCCCAGGCAAGAGAGTGAGACTCTGTCTCAAAAAAAAAAAAAAAAAGATCACTGATCACAGATCACCAAGACAGGTATTATAATAATAATAATGAAAAAGTCTGAAATATTATAAGAATTACTAAAATATGACACAGACATGAAGTGAGCACATGATGTTGGAAAAATGGTGCCAGTAGACTTGATCAATACAGGATTGCCACAAACCATCAGTTTGTAAAAACAAAACACAGTATCTGTGAAGCACAATAAAGCAAAGCACAGTCAAATGAGTTATGCCTGTTTTATTAAATAATCCAGCATTTCCCAAAATATGTTCCTCAGAATCCTAATCTTATGATCTGCCTCTGTCCCCAAATTGATTCCCTAGGAATATACCTGACAGGTCCTTGGATGGTCTTGGCCAACCCAGCTCTCCCCCTTCCTTCTTGTAGTTCTCAGAATAACTGTAGAAGACAACATCCTGATATAGGGAGGTAATGTCAGGAATAGTCTGGGTCGTGTCCTTGGTCCTCCAAGAAAAAAATGTACTGCAATGCTTATTCTCAGTGATCCTACTGGTATCTGGGGTAAAAAAAAGCCCAGAGTAGAGTGATTTTAGAGTCTCTCAGCTGCAGTGGGACATTGGTCACACACAGATAAGACTCCATCCATCCTCAACAGCTTTCCTGGGCTTTGGAGGACTGGCTAACCATGTATCCTAGGCTTCTGTTTATTCTTGCTGCCTATCTGTGAGTAGTAAATCTGCTTTTCCCAACTTGTACAAGTGTTCTATCTCACTGGACTCATGCAAGTGGTAGAGGACCTTTGTAACAACATTGGGAAATATGTAAAATATGTCCTTGGAGAAAGTCTTGAACCTAGGCAACTTTGCTGCAATCTAGTACCTTTTGAAGTGTCAACTTAGCCCATCTCCATTTTCCATGAAAATGGAAATCTTCTATCCACTCGTAGGATAGATCTCTGTACCAGCTGTATTTGTTCTTTGGGAATTTACCACTTCCTGGTCTCAGCATATTGGATCGAAGTTGAACACTTGAACCAAAGAAAGCCAATTAATAAGCTGGGGTAAAGAACATCAAATTCTCTTGGGACACTGGACGAATAGATGTTGGTGGGCAGGTGTGTAGCAGTTCTATTGGGAGTATGTAGAAGAGGCTCAGCCAGCCATCTTTGAACCATGTGTGTAGATAAGCAGAGAAAGGCAGTCTGCAAAAGCTGTAGAGTGTGTGAGTAAATAAATAAATAAACCAGAAATGCAGAGAGAAGTCAAACAAAAGACTGAGTAGTATTAATATGTGTAGGAGCAGAGGTGGTGGTGGTTGTAGAGTTTATAGTGAGGTTATCTGACCTTAAAATTCAGAATCTCTGCCGGGTGAGGTGGCTCATGCCTGTAATCCTAGCACTCTGGGAGGCTGAGGCGGGTGGATTGTTTGAGCTCAGGAGTTCGAAACCAGCCTGAGCAAGAGCGAGACCCCGCCTCTACTAAAAACAGAAAGAAATTACTCGGACAACTAAAAATATATAGAAAAAAATTATCTGGGCATAGTGGCGCATGCCTGTAGTCCCAGCTACTTGGGAGGCTGAGGCAGAAGGATTGCTTGAGCCCAGGAGTGTGAGGTTGCTGTGAGCTAGACTGATGCCCCGGCCCTCACTCTAGCCCGGGCAAAAGAGTGAGACTCTGTGTCAAAAAAAAAAAAAAAAAAAGAAATTCAGGATCTCTAACTTGAATAGGTAGCCAGCCTTCAAGGCTGGGGGCCTAGCAATATGATCACATGGTCATTTGGGTTTTTTAAATTTATAAAAATAAGATATTTTAACCACAATAGGTTCAGTCCATTGTCTCATTCTGCTGTGATTTTTTTCTCTATCATACTTGTTTTACTATCAAGTGTATTAACGTGGCCATAAATACTTTTGGAAACTAAGCAAAAATTTAGTTGGGTATATATTTTGTTGTTACCTAGTAGGACATAATTTTATAGATCACAGCCAGCTCTGAGCAAGAGCGAGATCCTGTCTCTACTAAAATTAGAAAGAAATTAATTGGGCAACTAAAAATATATAGAAAAAATTAGCCGGGCATGGTGGTGCATGCCTGTAGTTCCAACTACTCGGAAGGCTGAGGCAGGAGGATCACTTCAGCCCAGGAGTTTGAGGTTTCTGTGAGCTAGGCTGACGCCACGGCACTCTAGCCTGGGCAACACAGTGACACTCTATCTCAAAAAAAAAAAAAAAAATGCAGGACCAGAGAACTTCTCACAATGTTTGACAGTGCCCAGAACTGGAAGTATGTAAGTGGTGGAGGAGAAACAAGGTTTAAGTAAATTTGGTCAGCCAAGCCAGAAGCAGATTTGTCATGAATTCCTTCAATCATCAGATATGTAAAATTGTAGGCAGAAGATTTGGTATTCTTTAACCTCTAGTCAAAAGTTGAAGGAATATATTTGTCATAACTATATTTTATAATACAATATATGAATTATAAATGTGGCCTCAACTTCCAGAATGGCAGAGTAAGGACCTGGGAAAATCTACTTTTTCATAAGAGCAACAAGAATACTGGAAAGTTGTCAAAATTGACTTTTTCAGAATGTTAAAAATTAACTAAGAGCTTGTAACAATCCAAGGAGTATTTATTTAAGAAAAATGGCTGAATCTCAGTAAAGGCAATGAAACTCATGGTGTTTTAACTTTCTTGAATCCCTTCTGCTCCCCAGATTTGTGGTAGCCTTAAAAGCCAACAGCCTCACAACTATGGTAACTGTGAAAACCACTAGCCTAGCAGCCACTGGAGGAGGAAGAACAGGTTAAGAGCTTCCCCATAACCCCATTCCCAGGGAATTTTCAGTATTTGACATGTTTGGAAAAGCTCCATTCTCAGGGCTTGTATTTATTGGACCTGACTCAGAGCTTGCTTTGTGCAAACAGCCCTGCCAGCAGGGCATTAGACAAAAACAATAAATGGCAATTGTTTAATATTATAGCTGCCTAAAGCAGTGTTACCAGTTGGGGCTAACAAAAGGCTGACCTAAACACTTAAAAGGAAAAACTGGGTGTATTATTCAGAATTCTCCAGAAAAACAGAACCACTAATACAGATAGATAGATACATACACATATATATACACATATTTTTTATGGGAATTGGCTGACACAATTATGGAAGTTGAGAAATCCCGTGATATGTTGTCTGCAAGCTGAAGAACCAGGGAAGCTGGTGGTGTACTTAAGTCTGAGTCCAGAGGCCTAACAACCAGGAGAACTGATGGTTTAACTCTTAGTCTAAGGTTGAAGGCCTGAGAAACTGGGGGGCTTCTGGTATAAGTCCCAGAGCCCAAAAGCCTGAGAATCTGGAGTTGTAATGTCTGAGGGTAGGAGAAGGTGAATGTCCCAGCTACAGAAGAGAGAAAAATCACCCTTCTTCTGCATTTTTGTTCTATCTGGGCCTTCAATGGATTGGATCCACATTGGTGAGGGTAGATCTTCTTTACTCAGCCTATTGATTCAAATGCTTATCCCTTCTGAAAACACCCTCACAGACATACCCAGAAATAATATTTTACTAGCAGTCTGGGTACCTCTTAATCCAGTCAAGTTGACAACCTAAAATTAACAATTACACAGGGTAATGAGATATTCACAGGGAACTTTAAAAACTATGCCATATTCCTGGGCATCTAGAAGGCCATGTGCATGCCCAGGAAAAACCTAAGAAGGCCTTAAACACTCACCTCTGGCTGACTTTTGAGGCTCTGTGCAAGCAACAAGTGACAGGTAAGGAACAGTTATAAACTGCTTGCTGGAGAATTGAAAGTGTAACCCAACACACACATAGAACCCCTGGGAGAGTGGGAGAATTATTGTTTTAGGGGATTTAAGGAAATCTCTGTCCAAACATTACCTGATGATCATTAAGCTAATGAAGCAGAGACGCAATGATCACACATGGCAAAGAATTCAGGCTGCATAGAATAGTTTAGGAAGATTACCAAAGAAACAAACAAACAGTAAATGCAAAAACAAATAGTGACAGAAATAAACTTTGGGGAGGAGGATAAACTTGATTTCCAGAGTTAATGCATTATATTATTTAAAACGTTTTGTTCTTGACAAAGAAACAGGAAAGTATGTCCCTAAAGTAAGGGGGAAAAAAGTGGTCAATAGAAATTGTCCCTTAGAAAGCCTAGACATTGGACTTGCTAGAAAAAGACTTTAAGTTAGCTATCATAAATATGTTCAAAGAACTAAAGGAAACTATGTATAAAAAAATTAAATAAAAGTATGAGAATAACTCACCAAATAGAGTATATCAATAAAAAAGTAAAATTAAAAAAAAATCAAATAGATATTCTGGACTTGAAAAGTACAATAACTGAAATGAAAAGTCTACTAAAGCAGATCAACAGCTGATTTAAACTGGTACAAGAAAGAGTCAGTGAACCTGAAGAAAGGTTAATTGAGATTATCTAGTCTTAAAACCAGAAAAGAGTGAACAAAAGTTAACAGAGCCTCAGATCTGTGGAACATCATCAAGTGTGCAGTACACATAATGGGAGTCCCAAAAGGAGATGAGAGAGAGAAAAATACGGAAAGACTATTGGTTAAATAATAACCCTGAACTTCCCAAATTTGATGAAATATTAATTTGCCCATCGAAGAAGCTCAATGAACAACTAGCAGGGTAATCTCAAAGAAATCCATACCTAGGCATACTGCAAATTCTTGAAAGACAAATAATCTTAACAACAGCAAGAGAAAAATGACTCATCACATACAAGGAATGTTTAACAAGATTAATACCTGATTTTTCATCAGAAACCACAGGGACCAGAGACAGTTATATGACATATTCAAAGTGCTAAAAGAAAAAACTGTCAACCCAGAATTTTTTATCCAGCCAAATCATCCTTCGAAAGTGGAGGAGAAATAAAGGTACTCCCAGATAGACAAAAACTGATAGAAATTGCTGCTATCAGACCTGCCCTATGAGAAATAATAAAGGGAGTCCATTAAACTGATATGAAAGAACACTCCTACATAGTAACTTCAATCCATATGAAAGATGAAGAGCACATGGGTTAATATAAAAGGCAGTAAAAATATATTTTACTTTGTATCTCTTTTCTTCTTCAGTATAGTTTAAAAGACAACTTCATAAAACAATAATTGTAAAATTTCATTGATAAACTTATAATATATAAATATGCAATGTATATGACAATAGTTGCACAAAGAGAAAGGCGGGAATTTGGCTATAATGGAGCAAAGTTTTTGTATACAATTGAAGTTGGTATTATCTGGACTAGATTGTTTTAAGTTAGAAAACTCAACAATAATAGTTGAAGACTTCATGCTCCACTTTCAATAATGGATATAACAACTAGTCAGAAACTCAACAAGGGTGTAGAAGACTTGAAAAATACCATAAACCAACTAGACATAAAAGACATCTATAGAATACTCCACCCAACAATAGCGTAATACACATTTTTCTCAAGAATAAATTTGGATATCAATAGAAGAGGGAAATTTGGGCCATTTGCAAATGTGAAAATTAAATACCACACTGCTAAATTACCAATGGGTTGAGGAAGAAATCAAAAGACAAATTAGAAAATATTTTGAGACCAATAAAAATGAAAACACAGCATACTAAAACTTACTAAATGCAGCTAAAGCAGTGCTTATAGGGAATTTTATAGCCCTAAACATCTATATTTAAAAAAAGAAAGATCTCAAATCCATACTCTCCCACCTAAGAAACTAGAAAAAGCAAACTAAGCTAAAATCAAGCAGAAGGAAAAAATAATAAAGATTGAAGATGAAATAAATAAAAGAATAGAAAAAAATAGAGAAAATCAATGACACAAAAAGGTGGTTCTTTGTAAAGATCAACAAAATTGACAAACCTGTAGCTAGACCAATGAAGACAAAATCAGCATTGAAAGAGAGAATATTATTAATGACCTTACAAAAAGAAATCATAAAAGAATAGCGTGAACAAAGGGGTGGGGAACTGGTGGCCTTCTGATTTCAAGATTTTTCACTTTTAAGCCCCAAAGGAGGCAAGAAAAGCTTCATCTTTCTCTGCTGCACCCCTTTTTAAAAAAAGATTCAGTAAAATTTGGATTCAGTCAAAAAGTCCCAATTAAGGACTAAGAAGGCCACATGTGGCCTTAAGGCTGCAGGTTTCCCAGCCTACTGACTACTCAAGAAATAAT
Source organism: Avahi laniger (assembly GCA_963575035.1). Classification (NCBI taxonomy): domain Eukaryota; kingdom Metazoa; phylum Chordata; class Mammalia; order Primates; family Indriidae; genus Avahi; species Avahi laniger. The sequence goes on from CAUYSK010012845.1 coordinate 13,739, forward strand.
AGAAAATCTGAATAGAACCATAACAAGTGAAGAGATTGTGTGTAATTAGCAGTGAAAAAATGTCCTGTGAAGAAATGCCCATTGCCATATGGCTTCACTGGTGAATTGCAGAAAATAGTTAAAGAATTAGTAAAAATTTTTCACAAACTCTTCCAAAAAACAGAAGAGGAGAAAACATTTCCTAACTCATCTTATAAGGCCAATATTACCCTTAAACCAAAATGAAACAAAGACATCACAAGAAAACTATAGACCAATACCCATTATGAATATAGAGGAAAACGTTCACAACAAAATACTAGCAAACCAAATCCAGAAACATATAGAAATGATTATACACCATGACCAAAAGGGATTTATCCCAGAAATGCAAGACTAGTTTAACATAGGAAAAATCAATCAATGTAATATATGATATTAATAGCATAAAAGACAAAAATAACATGATTATCTCAATAGATGCAGGAAAGCTAATTTAAAAAAAATCCAGCACTCTTTCATGATAAAAACATTCAACAAATTATAAATAGAAAGGAACTCTCTCAACCCAATAAAGGGCATCTATGAAAAATCCACAGCTAACATCATACTTCGTGGTAAAAGACTGAAAGCTTTTCCTCTAAAATCAGGAACAAGACAGAGACGTCTGTCCTCACCACTTCTATTCAACACTGTACTGCAGGTTCTACCCAGGGCAATTAGGCAAGAACAAGAATTAAAAGGCATTCAGCTTGGAAAGGAAGAAGGAAAACTATTTCTATTCACAGTTGTCACGAATGTATATATGGAAAATACTAAGGAACCAACACACACACACACACACACACACACACACACACACAATTACAGCTATTACATGAGTTCAGGAAGGTTTCCGGATACAAGATCAAGATACAAAAATCGGTTATATTTCTATATATCATGTAATAATAACAATAATAATAATATCCATAAAAATGAAATTAAGAAAAAATTCCATTTACAATAGCATCAAAAAGAATAAAATATTTAGGAATAAATCTAATAAAGGGAATACATGGCTTGTACACTGAAAAATACAAAACATCACGGAAAGGAATTAAAGAAGACCTAAATAAATGGGAAATATTCCATGTTCCTGGAGTGGAAGACTTAATATTGTTAAGGTGGCAGTATGCTCCAGATTGATCTACAGGTTTAATGTAATTCCTAACAAAGTCCAAACTCTTTTCTTTCTTTATTAATTTTTTTCAGAAACCAACAAGCTGATTCTAAAATTCATATGGAAATGCAAGAATAGCCAAAATATGTCAAAAGAAAAAGACAAAGTTGAAAGATTAAAAATTCCAGATTTTAAAACATACTACAAAGCTAATGTGTAATACTAACATAAGAATGGAAATATAGATCAATGGAATAGAATTATTGAAAGGCCAGAAATAAATTCTTGCATTATGGTCAATTGATTTTCAACAAGAGTACCAAGACCATTTGATGGGAGAAATGGTAGGTTTTTGTCAACAAACGATGCTAGAACAACTGTACAGCCACATGCAAAAGAGTGAAGTTAGACCTCTATCTCACATCAGCTCAAAAGGGGGTTAAACATGAGGTAAAAACTATAAAACTCTTAGAAGAAAAAAATATGCTTAAATCTTTGTGACTTTGGATTAGGCAGAGGTTTCTTAGAAATGACACCAAAAACACAAACAACAACAATAAAAAATAGATATATTGTACTTTATCAAAAGGAAAAACTTGGTCTTCAAGGGATACCGTCAGGACAACCCACAGAATCAGAGAAAATAGTTGAAAGTCATATATCAGAAAGGCAACTTTTTTAGATATTCTGATACCCAGATATTCTGGGTATCAGATATTAACCCAATTAAAAAATGGGCAAAGGATCTGAACAGACATTTCTCCCAGGAAGATATGCAAATGGCCAATATGCACATGAAAGATGCTCAACATTATTAGTCATCCGAGACTAGTCAAGTCAAAAATCAAAACTACGAGATAGCACTTCTCACCCACTCAGGTGAGGGTAATGAAAAATGCACAATAACAAGTTTTGGCAGGATGTGGAGAAATTGGAATGCTCGTATGTTACTGGTGAGAACATAAAACGATGCAGCCACTTTGGAAAACAGTTCAGCAGTTCCTCACAGTGTTAAAAAGAGCGTTCTCTATAACCCCACAATTTCACATGTAGGTATATATCCAAGAGTACTGAAAACATATGTTTACACAAAAACTGGTACATACATTATATTTGTAGCAGTGTTATTCATAATAGCCCAAAAGTAAAAACAACACAAATGTTTATCAATTGATGAACGGATTAAACAAAAGATGGTATGTCCACACAATGGAACATTGTTCATTATTGAATCATAAAAAGAAATAAGGTTCTGATACATGCTATTATGTGCTGAACCTTTAAAACATTAAGTGAAAGAAGTCAGACACAAAGGCCCACATATTGTATGTTTTCATTCATATGAAATCCTCAGAATAGGCAGATCCAAAAAGATAGGAAGTAGAATAATGTTTGCCAGGGACAAGGGGGTGAGGAGAAGGCAAAAGGAATTGGCTGCTAATAGGTATGAGGTTTCTTTTTGGAGTGATAAAAATAGATGGTTGTGATCATTGTATAACTTTGTGAGTATTCTAAAAACTACTGAATCATACATTTTATTATATATATAT